>LAPY01002896.1:7802-20406 GCA_000970635.1 Eragrostis tef
CCACGTCCGATCGCTTCACAGATCCAGATGGAGCAATTGGAGGTAAATTTTGTTTCATTTGTGGTTCATTGATTTTGACATATGATTGCTTTGCATTGTAACATTGGACAACATATTGTAGACCCAGCTACGGGAGGAGATGGCGATGAAGTTGCAGGAAGAGCGACAATGAATGGAGACGTTGGTGCAGGAGAGAATGGAGGCAAATATGCAAGCCATGTTCCAGTACATGCAAAGTATTGGGACGCCGCCACCGCCTCCGGGGTTATTCCCTGGATTACCTCCATTTGGTGTTCCTCCTCTCTCCGGCACTCATACAGGCACTCCGGTGAGTCACTTGAGACACTTGAGATAATAACATTCATTTGTTGCCTTCAAAATTCCATGCTTCGATTCTAAATCTTGTGTTTCGGCTCATGCATGTTTTCTTTTTGCAGAACCAGTCCGTGGGATCCAACCATCCAATTTCCCCACCAAATACTTGGTCGTCGTGGACCGGGCAACGATGAACTTGTAGCTTTACTTCTATCCCATGAACCAAACTACCTAGGTTGCATTAGATGAACTTTTAGTTGTTAACCACGTCTATTTGAACTATGTCGAGACTTTGAACTATGGGGACTGTTTCTATGTGCTATGTGGAGACTTTGGACTATTGTGAGGTGTTTATTTGTTTGTGGAGATGTGGTCTATTGTTTGTTTTGATTTTTTTGGCATTGATGATGATGGTGGTGATATATATGTGACTGTGATGATGGTGATGATATATATGTGTCATTTGTTTTGATTGTGGCCGAGGTCGTAGAAAATTTAAAAATTTTATTGCAATCTGTGGCAATTATTTGCCGAGAGTTTTTCTCTGGCTCTCAGCAAGTCAGCAATTATTAGCCGAGAGCAATGACGTGGCTCTCGGCAAACCGGCAATTATTTGCCGAGTGCAATGACGTGGCACACGGCAAAGTTGCAAGGATTTGCCGAGAGCTTTTGTCAGGCACTGGGCAAAATGCTCTGACGGCCGCTCGTGGCCGTCAGCCCAACTTTATTTTGCCGAGAGCCAAATGTTTGCCGTGAGCCCGACATTTGGCTCTCAGCAAAGCTGTCTTTGTCGACGATACTTTGCTGTTAGCTCTATGCCGAGCGTTGCTCGGCAAATATTTTGCCGAGAGTATTTTGGCTTTTGTCGCGCGCCTTGGGCGTGTTCGTGACTTGGTCGGTGACTCCATTGACTCCGTTTATCTATCACTCTGTTTGGTGCAGTCGTCTTACGTTACGGTTCTCCTCCTCAATCGCCGCGCGCAAGCTTTGCGCTGTGTCGTACTTTCTTGACTCGCAGTCGACGCAGGAAACTTCCACTCTTCGTCTGCTGCTTGCATGTGCTTTCTCCTACTCTCTCCGTTTTTAAATTGATGTTGTTATTGACTTTTTTAGTAACGTTTGACCATTCGTCTTATTCAAAGATTTTAAGACTTCACCATATATTTTGTTATGATTTGTTTGATCATTGGAGAAAGTTTAAAAATAACGTATAAGTTTGCAAATTTAAACTAATATTTTGAATTACCTAACAAAAAAAGTCAATGACAACATTAATTTAAGGAGGTAGTACTAGGAAACTTCCCAGCTTTCATCTCCGCCAAACGTGTGTCGACGTAACTATGGGGCTAGCTCCTCTGAACACGGCTACTCGATCAACCAAGCCGCTCATGTCCGCCGGCGACGTCGACCTCTCCGCGCGCGGTGCTCACGGATCGTGGCGCGTGTCGGCCTCCTGACTGCGACGAGCTCGTTCAGCTCGTGGCACTACGTCCTCGGCTGGGGGGTTGCCGTGTGGACGGACCTGCTCCAGCCATTGTCGTCGCCAAGTTACCCAAGGTGCCTCGCTTTGCCCCTAATATGCACCGTGCCAAACTGCTGGCAGCAGAAATCGTACCGCCCATCTTGTCCGTGGGCACCGTCGCCGTTCTGCGGGTGCGGAAGCGGCAGCGGTACAGCGAGAGGTACGGTCGAGAACATTTGGAAGGTTGAGTTTGGGCCGCACCCGTTCTCGTGCAACGAATTGTTGCGTGGCGGCTGCCTCCAGCGAGCGCGTGCGAAGGCTAGAAAAATCTTACAAAAACTGTTATGTAGATATAACCATATATATACCATATTAATTAGTACATGCATAGAGAAGACCTTGTCTAATAAAATCTTTTAAGCCGAAATGCATAGATAGAGGAAGGCAAAAGAGATGAAAACAATGTTCAAATTTTATTTCTACACATAATTAAATTTTGGTGAACTGTTTACTTAAATGTATACTCATAATTGAAATCCTAAATCCATGACGGACGGACGGGACGGCGCAACAGGGAGCTCGCCAGCCGGACGAACGGACGGACAGCACAAACAAAAGAGAAAACGAACCAGAACGATTATAAGAGAAAAAAGGTAATTATAGTCACTGACTTAACAATGGCACGGAAAGGAGAGGATTGTGATTTTTCTCCGAGCTCCAGAGGATTGTGATTAATAAGCCGACATTTCAGCGAAACCAAGTCGTAAAATTACAAAAATCTCAATTCAAAGGTTATTGGGCCTGGCCCAAACTGATTACTCAAAGCCCAATGGTGGGTTGGGGCTAAGCTCTGGGTGCCCGCTCGACAAAATACTCCGCCACAGTCATTGGACCTCTCGAGTCACCGGCTCGCTGCTTCTTCTCCGGCCTCAGCTTTAAATCCATCTGCGACCTTCTTCCTCCCCGCCGACCCTCTGGCTAGTCGGCTAGCTGACCAGATACCAGGTCGGCTTCCTCTGATTTCTTCTATGCCTAATTGTTGAACCATAAGTAAATTGCCCATCTTTTCCTATCAACTATAAGGCTTTTGAGTGAACTGGTGGCTTTTGGGTGAACTGGTTGGTGCATGCAACTTAACACTAATTAAGTCATTTATGACATCTTTCCTCCTGTAACCCATGGCGCCGCCGGCCGCTTCACGGTCTGCGGTCTTCGCTCCCGGACCTACGTTTACTTCGCGGAAGTCTATTGCGTCAGGCCTCGCTTCCAATTCACATCACGGCCATGTGCCTCATCGACATTGGCATTGCCAATATTGCCTAGCGCACACAAATGACCATCGCACACATGTGGCCGTCGCAAGGCTGCTGCCCGCCATGCTTTTGCAGTCCAAACGGTGCAGCTTTGTTGTGACTAGATCGGTTCTTCAGAGGGTACATATTGAATAGGAAATATGACAATATTTGTCAAATTCATTGATGAATTTGTGAGACATTTTTCTTTGTGCTGGGTTTCACAAATAAGACTGTCAGATGCTTCCTTGTTTCATGGCTAGTTTTCAAAAAGTGAATCTTTCATGTCTGATAAATATTGCAATCATGTATTACTGAATTATCCGTAAGCTGATGCTATATTTTTTTATGGAGGGACATCCTAGTACTAAGATACAACCAGATATTTAGTGTTGATCGGTTGGCCTTTTGCAGTTGAATTTGTTGATCTGATGTATTATCATCTATGTATCCATCGTTATGCCTTGCCACTTTGCCAGTCACTTTCTGCAGTTTCTTTTGATTCCATTTTCGCCCACTTTTTGTTTTCCCTTTTTTATCTTGCTAAGGTATCCCTCACTGTATGGTGCACCTTTTTTTAACCAGCCGGCATGGATATTATTAAATGCTTTGACTACTGCAAATTGGATCCCTCTAAAGGAGATTTCCTGAATGAACTCGGTGTGGAACTTGCTTCAAATTTGTCTCTCAGCGTTGTCTCCGTTGCTTCATTCAATGGTGATTATACTGTATTTATACATTGGGTTTCCACATTTTACTTAGTCACTTCTGAAACGACGACCTGAAATATGTTTTGCGTAGGGGAAACAAGGCAGTTTGCATGCTGAGGCATATTTATAGAGTTTGTTCTAGGTATGAGCATTCTAACGTCGGCAAGTTTGGTCAGGTCAGCTGATGATGAAAACAAGATTGATCATCAATTGCAGGTTAGTTTTACTATTCATTTTGTACCACTGCTGCATGTTCGTTTACTATACTGGTTTAACTCTTATGTTTTCAAATTGAAGTGTGCCTTCCGAATGTTAACACTATAGTCATCCCGAATTTTCGGGTGGTAAACATTTATGATCCAGTACGAGCTGAGATTGGTTGTAAGGTGGTAGCCGTAGGGCGTATTTTCAATAGTGGCAGATTGACATCTACTTGTGGAATTGTTACTGGCAAAGAGAGCAGCTTTGATTGTGACGAGCTTCTGGTCTCCACATGTAAAATCAACAAGGTACACTGTTCTCTTTTGCTTTTTTCTCCCTCATTGCAAACTGAACTACGTCTGTTAAACTTTGTCAAACACCTTTTGCAGTGTTACCCTTTACACGTTCGCTTTATTTTGTAATAGGATGGGATTGGAGGGCCCGTCATTGATTTCAATGGTAACTTCATTGGCATGAACTTTAATGACAAGGGAAAAACTTCATTCTTTCCTGGATATGTAATCCTTGGCCTCACGCATTTGAAGTCATGAGGGTATGTTCTTCACATCGTGCAAGTGCAATTTATATGCTCATGTGTGCTTGTTATGTTAATATTTTTTCAAGTTGCTTGTCTGAGATTTTGAATATTTTAAAAATAATACAGTCATTGGCACGATAATCTATTTGATTTTTTTCATGAAGTGTGTGCGCGCGCGCGCGTGTGTGTGTGAAATATTTGACTCAGGGAGCCTACATTTGCCAGTATTGGAGTCAGCTTTGATTACCAATCTTGGACAAACCACTTTTAATTTGAAAATCATATACAGGATTTGTCAACTCACCTGCAAGCTTTTTTACTTCGTTTTCCACTCTTTTCACAAAGCATGTCAACAGTAGTGTACAATTGCTTGCCCTCACTTCACACGTTCCCCTATTTGAACTTGCATACATAGCCCTCTGGAAAAGGGTCATTTGAAATCCCATACGCTTACGGTGATTACAAGTTCAGTCCATTAAGCACTTTTTATTGTTGTTTTTTAAGTTGATTATGATAGATCCGTAAACTTTTGTTTGTGTTTGCTAGATTGATGATTGTTGATGATCTTGCTGAGTGTAAACAAACCAGGTGTTCTTTCAAACACGTTTCTGAATATTTTATTACACTGTTTCATCTGGATTTTGTTTCTGTCTTTTATGAAATATCATTTTTTGAATGACAGATCACCAGTGCATGAACCCATCAATTGATGAGCCTGCAAACCCTTTGTTGGAATTGGCACTCAGACCTATGGAACTCATCTGATTATGTGACTTTCGGATCTGCATGACGTGACAATTAGTGAATACTACTATGATGTACTTGTTGTGCAGCGCCGCGCCAATGGCTGGCTAGCTCGATGTACTTACATTTGAGAATACTATCATATACTTGCTACTAATTCGATTTGTTCTCTTCAAGTCCAGCCTTGGTTAAATCTGTTTAGAATATAATTTTCCTCCTTTTTTTTTGGGCCTGCGGTCTTTGTAACTGTGCCTTGTACAGTTTACTTTTGTATATATTAATGGAAATCAGTAGGGGCACATCTTGACATGGTGGACACAAGGCTGCAAGCAACTTATAACATTGAGGAGGCATACCTCGTGCTAAAGCGTGGAATGTTGTGTTGTCATTCTTCGACAAGTACAAGGGCAAGCATTCAACGGATTACTTTGATGGAGACAAACCAGTTCCACAGCTGGCATCATCACACTTGAGCTTCAACATCCTAGCCCGATTGTAAAACAAAGGGTTCGACCCCATATATTATGCCATATCCTCCATCATCGAACATGACCTTCAATTCGGCACTAATATCTGACATTTCAGGAGGCAGGTGATACTATTGCTGCATCATGTATCATGCCTTCTTTGAATAGCTTGTCACGTCTTTAAAAGCATAGTAATTGGGAATTTAATTTTGTGGAATATACGTTCAGATATGGTTAGGAATTTTCAATATTGGGTTGCTTTGTCACAAGATGCAGTTGAAAGTATTAGGCTACTATATATGCACCGATTGGTTGCACCCAAAAGTCTAATTTGATGGAGAGGATAGACAGTTCAGTTATGGGTTAATACTCATCTCACACAGAGGCTCACAAACCTCAAACATGAAAATAGGAGGAGCGCAGCAGAAACTGCTGTCAGCAGGACTTGAACTACGGACCTCTCATTCTGATACTATTTTACAGTTTGATCGGATGAGCTTCTACTGCACCTGCTAAGGTTGTAGCTGTTTGATTGTTGTTGCCTGTTGTGCATGGTTGTTGCTGGTGCACAGCCAGCACATCCGATCAGGCTATTAATAACCTATCATATGCATCGACAACGAGCACTCAAAAGCCTAAACTAACGAGGAATCATGTGGCTGCACAGCCAACACATCCAATCAGGCTTTTAATCTATTATGCATCGACTAGGAGCACCCAAAAACCTAAGCTAATGATGAATGGTGGTGGACAAGCCCATTATGGCTCAACATCTTAAGATTATGTATCTAGCATTCCTGTGTGTATACAAGAAGGTATCTTGTCCACTAAGTCTTGTACTATCATACCGACCGAGAGGCTTGATGGAATAAATCCACGCGTTATACACAATTATTTCCCTCTTACCAAAATTAGAAGTTAAGAAATCTTCAATCTTCTTTCATCAAGCTTTTTCCAACAGAAAATTTGATAGTGGTAGACTAATCAATATGTAAACAGGACTTACAAATTTTTGCCAGTACTTTGACTAAGTGTGCCGAAGAGATGTGGTGCCTTTTTTTTGTGTTTGTGTGAAGAGGGAGTAGAGGGATGCTAATTTATAGAGCCTCCTATGGGGGGACTGATAAAAAAGAAGGCAGCCGGCTGGGTACACATGGTAATAGAACCCATGGGAGATCATTCAATCGGACGTCTTCCACAAAGTCAAGGTAGAGTAAGTGGCGTCTTTTCGTATTCTTGTCTGAGTTTCATATAAAAAAACGACGATTCGTTTGTGCCCTATGGTGTTCAATTGCACGTTTCCCCTCCCCCTCAGGAGGGGTCAACTTACTTTCCCCGCTCAGGCGCTCCAAAATACCCACTCCCATAACAAACAAGACTTTAACATTAAGAATGTTAGTCACCTGGCAAAGAAAATGAAACGAGTTTCTCGTCAGTCACCGGTGCTACAGGATTTGGAGCAGGGATGACCAAATAAATTAAAAAGTGGAAGAGGGGCAAAAATGAAAATTCCGTCACCGTAACAGACAATTAAGGCCCAAGAAACATAGGAGAACATCCCATTATGGCAAGTTGTTTTTTGTTTCCTTTTTTGTTCTAAACATTATTAGTATTTTTTTATTTCCAAATATGTATTTTATATAACATTTTAAATGATCATATATTTTTCAGATACAGTTCAACAATTTTGAGGCACAAGACAGGATGTAAGGTTGTATATCTTACAACTATAACCAACGTTCCAACCAGGTATTGATGCACCTCTGTATTACCTCACTAGCTGGGTCATTGCCCCACGCACCAAGATAACTATAATCAATGTTGTGACACCGATTTGAACTTTAAGCATAGCAGTTTGATCTTGCACCATCAACATAAGCAGAACAATCATATTTATTATAATTAACAAAATATTAAACTAGAGCCGCAACGTTAAGTCTATCCCATAGAGTGTTTCCTCATCCACAATTTGTTGCACAACGGGTTTGCGACTACAATCACCAGCATATCCCGTCCACAGGTAACGGGTGGTTAATGCCGGCTCTTCTGCCTTTGATTCAAAATGGGGCATGTAATTGTTGCTCCCCACATTCTGCACGGAGCACGGCCTCCCCTTGTGGCTACTTATATGTCCTCCGAGAGCTTGAAAACTCCGGTACTCCAATCCGCAGTAGAAGCACTTGAACACGCGCCGCTGTAGCTCAGCTTTATATGCAGCCAATGCTTCGGCCCGCCTGATAACTAGAGAACTAAGGAGGTCACCAGACTCAGATGCATGCTTCTTGGAGGTGGAGTCCATTTACACAGAGAGAAAATAATGATTGGGATTAGGGTTGGTTGTTGGCATGACTATGGGTTGGGTATTTATAGCACAGATAGAATCGAAGCTTATCGCTACTATTGATGGTTAAAAGGTGCGTATGAACTGCTGCTAAATATTTTGCAACATTAAAAGGTTAGAGTTTAAACACTGCTTGGTTCTCATCTTAATGGCAGCTGCGACGCTGGTTCGAACCAAGGTTGATGAGTGGGCCCTGAAAAATCGATTTGCTGTGGGTTTGATGGCCGGCCCCACTTGGGGCCCATAGGCTTCGGCATTTCTCCAGGAGGCTATACATGGGCTGAAACTTTAGAAACTGCAGCCCATTCTATAGAATCCCACCGACATACTGACTGGTGAGCTGTTTGGGCCTCAACTTGGCCCTCACTCCAGTTCTGTCGCCCACACGAAGCAACCAACCTTTGGACCGACCTCAGGAGGCAATCATTGACGTCCATGCAAGAGGCGGTGGCCGCCAAGATGGCCGGCCGGCCGGGCCGCCCCCCCCGGTCCTATAAAGACCTTATAAATAGCCCTCGTGTCTTGCAGAACAATTCACACCTCACTGATCCAAGAGATCCATTACTTATTTTTATAGAAGTAGAGTTATCTTTTGTGTTAGAGTAGAGTAGAATAGAATAAGAGCTCTCTCGGTGTTCCGGAAGTCTTATCGGACTTCTGGTATTGTTCTTTGTATTCCTAACTCTTGAAAAATTATTCTTTTATATAATATGTTTAGTTATCTTTTTATTTATTTCTTTTAGTAGTTATTTTCTATTTAAGTTTATTTATTTAGTCAAGTAAGTGTTCGTAGAAGTCTTGTTGTGGGATTCGTGATTGTGTCTATGTAGTACGAGAGAGTGCCTCCGTCGGAGATGGCGTCCGCGCTTGGTGAAATCGTGCTACATTCTTAGATAAGGTTGCTTCATTGATCAGGAGTAGTTCCTCTAGGCAGGTTGTAAGCGCGGTACTTAGAGCTTGGCCTATGCGTGATTGGCCTCCACCCTTACAGAGGATGGTAGCCACGAGTGTATGTGACAGCTACACCAGTCTGTGTAATCCACCACGTTCAAGGTTGGTCAAGTCGGGTTGGCAATAGCGAGTGGTTCCCCAGGGTGAACCGACAGTATTGGGGTTCGTTAGCCCTAGCACATTCGTGTCCTGAAACAACATGATTTGTATGTGCATGACCTTAGCTAGAGTAAATATTTTTGTACAACTAACTGCTAGGAGTAAGTAAATTTAGATTAACATATAGAAATCTTTGTCTCTATCTCGTTGTTCTCCCAACTTAAAATCTGCTCTACCCTTTAATTATCTTGGAATCATATGGTTAGTGCCACATATATCTCTCATGTACCCTTACCGCCTTGTTAAGTATAGTCTTGTTATTTTTTAGACTATGTAGAATACTTTGTTATTTATTCAACCTTCTTCACACTACTTCCCTGCGGAAATATAAATACAATAACCCTAGAATACTCCAAGGTGAAAAGCTACAATGGTGTTCCGCGTGCTTGCGAAATTAATGAATTTGAATTATACGTATAAGAACTGTCAGCAACGCTTTATGCAAGATTCAAGAAAGAAATCTTGGTACTAGAATTCAATGATGAACAAGAATGGGATAATCCGAAATGTTCCATTTTCAATTCGTTTGATGATTATGATGTAGAACTCATAAGGATTGCCTATGACAAATTGATGAGTGGAACAATCACCAAGTAATCCACAATTTTTTTTTGGTGTGTTTGTGTGAAGAGTGAGTAGAGGGATGCTAATTTACAGGACCTCCTATGGGGGGCTGATAAAAAAGAAGGAAGCAGGCTGGGTACACATGGTAATAGGACTCACTAGAGATCATTCAATCGGACGTCTTCTACAAAGTCAAGCTAGAGTAATTAAGTGGCATCTTTTCATATTCTTGCCTGAGTTTCATATAAAAAAACCCGGCGATTTGTTTGTGCGCTCCAAAATACTCACTCCCATAACAAACAAGACTTTATTAATATTAAGAATGTTAGTCACCTGCCAAAGAAAATGAAATGTGTTTTGTTTGAACTGGAAAGACACTTCCGTTACCAAACTGGCGCAGCCAAATCGCTAGCAACCAAGTCCTGAATACAATCTGGTATCCAACAGAGGATCAGCATTTACCGAGCACATCACACCCAAAGCAGCCAGAGCGTGCGCTACCCTATTACATGTAGTACGAGAGAGTGCCTCCGTCGGAGATGGCGTCCGCGCTTGGTGAAATCGTGCTACATTCTTAGATAAGGTTGCTTCATTGATCAGGAGTAGTTCCTCTAGGCAGGTTGTAAGCGCGGTACTTAGAGCTTGGCCTATGCGTGATTGGCCTCCACCCTTACAGAGGATGGTAGCCACGAGTGTATGTGACAGCTACACCAGTCTGTGTAATCCACCACGTTCAAGGTTGGTCAAGTCGGGTTGGCAATAGCGAGTGGTTCCCCAGGGTGAACCGACAGTATTGGGGTTCGTTAGCCCTAGCACATTCGTGTCCTGAAACAACATGATTTGTATGTGCATGACCTTAGCTAGAGTAAATATTTTTGTACAACTAACTGCTAGGAGTAAGTAAATTTAGATTAACATATAGAAATCTTTGTCTCTATCTCGTTGTTCTCCCAACTTAAAATCTGCTCTACCCTTTAATTATCTTGGAATCATATGGTTAGTGCCACATATATCTCTCATGTACCCTTACCGCCTTGTTAAGTATAGTCTTGTTATTTTTTAGACTATGTAGAATACTTTGTTATTTATTCAACCTTCTTCACACTACTTCCCTGCGGAAATATAAATACAATAACCCTAGAATACTCCAAGGTGAAAAGCTACAATGGTGTTCCGCGTGCTTGCGAAATTAATGAATTTGAATTATACGTATAAGAACTGTCAGCAACGCTTTATGCAAGATTCAAGAAAGAAATCTTGGTACTAGAATTCAATGATGAACAAGAATGGGATAATCCGAAATGTTCCATTTTCAATTCGTTTGATGATTATGATGTAGAACTCATAAGGATTGCCTATGACAAATTGATGAGTGGAACAATCACCAAGTAATCCACAATTTTTTTTTGGTGTGTTTGTGTGAAGAGTGAGTAGAGGGATGCTAATTTACAGGACCTCCTATGGGGGGCTGATAAAAAAGAAGGAAGCAGGCTGGGTACACATGGTAATAGGACTCACTAGAGATCATTCAATCGGACGTCTTCTACAAAGTCAAGCTAGAGTAATTAAGTGGCATCTTTTCATATTCTTGCCTGAGTTTCATATAAAAAAACCCGGCGATTTGTTTGTGCGCTCCAAAATACTCACTCCCATAACAAACAAGACTTTATTAATATTAAGAATGTTAGTCACCTGCCAAAGAAAATGAAATGTGTTTTGTTTGAACTGGAAAGACACTTCCGTTACCAAACTGGCGCAGCCAAATCGCTAGCAACCAAGTCCTGAATACAATCTGGTATCCAACAGAGGATCAGCATTTACCGAGCACATCACACCCAAAGCAGCCAGAGCGTGCGCTACCCTATTACATTCACGGGGTTTATACTCAATGCTCGCAGCCAGGAAGTCATGCCGAAGGAGGGATCGCAGCTCCGTCACTAGAGCGCCGTATATGCAGTCATCATGCGTGGTAGTCTGAAGGGCTTGCTTAACCAGTGTGGCATCTGTTTCCAGTATAATGCGGCCAATCCCCATCTCCATTGCTGTTCTAACTCCCCGGAGACAAGCAATTATTTCTGTGTGCAGCGGATCTATGGCATAGCTCACCATGCCTCTCCCTGCGCTCACTGAATCTCCATCAGAGTCACGGATTATGAAATCCCAGCCGCCCTTTCCTTCTTCCTGTCGAAAGGATCCGTTACAGTTTATCTTCATGACACCCTGCTCCGGTTTCTCCCATCTGCGACTCGGTCTCTGTGTTCTGCTAGTGATCTCCTTCTTGCCATAAAACGTTACAATTTCAGGTGCATACAGCTCCGAGGCGAACGTCAGACTTTCCGCCGTTCTCCTTCTTTCCCCCTCTCTGACCTTATTTCGTTCATCCCACCAACTACCAGAATCCCCATTTTTCCCGAGTGCCCGAGGCACTCGGGAAAACCTCCAAAGCACTCGGGAAAAGCCACACGGCGTAAGTGTTCACGGGGAAGGCGACCTTTTCCGAGTGTCTTTTTTCGGCACTCGGGAAAAGTTTTCCTACTTTTCCCGAGTGTTGGACCATCACTCGGAGAACGAAAAACTGACGGACGGTGGACTGACGGCGTCCAACCTTTTTCCAAGTGTATTTTATCATACACTCGGAAAATCCTCAAACTTTTTCTGAGTGTATTTCAGAATACACTCGGGAAATCCTCACACTTTTTCCGAGTGTATTACGGAATACACTCGGGAAATCCTCAAACTTTTCCGAATACACTCGGGAAATCCTCACACTTTTCCCGAGTGTCTGTGCACAGACACTCGGGAAAACCTCCGACTATCCCCAAGTGTCTGCGCACAGACACTCGGGAAAGAACCTTTAACA
>LAPY01002896.1:36254-52067 GCA_000970635.1 Eragrostis tef
CCAAGAGGCCCAAACCGAGCCAGCAATGCCGGTGTCCGATCCACCCGCTTTCGATGCCGCCGTCAGCGCCGGGTCCTCTCTCCCTTGCCTCCGCGCTCCCCTTCTGGTTCTACCTCGCCGCCGCCGTCTCCCTCGCGCTCCTCCTCCCCCTCCTCCTGCCTTCCTCCTCCTGCCCACTGCTCCCACCCCCGCTCCTCAGCCAGCACATCGCCGCCTATTGCGTCCTCAAGCTCGACCCAGCCCCGGGCCTCTTCGCCATCTCCTCCCTCCCCGCTGCCACCGCCGCCCATGGGCCCCGTGTCCTCATCCTCCCAGGCCTCGCCGCAGGATCCCTCTCCTTCCACGGCATCCTCCACACCCTCTCCTCCCGGCACGTCCCCTCCACCAGCACCACTCCACGACGAATCCGGCGACATCCAGAGGTAGAGAACACAAGTTTTTTTTTTTTAACAAACAAGGTCTTGGTTTTGGTCTTTTGGTTGGAGATTGCAGTTTTTGGGTGGAGACCTTTCAATGTTTTGGACATCTATTTTGGTGTTTTGGTCTCTCCTTTGGTTGGAGTCAGTCTAACCACGTAGCATCTCTCCACACTTCTGGTATTCCTAGCCATTTCAATGATCGAAGAAATCATTTCGTTGATGGGCAGGAGAATATGAACTCTTTACACCTTCAATGATATAGAGCTAAACATGAGCCTGCAAACCATATTTTAATTAATTCACTCTTCTCCATTATGACAAAACCACTTATTTTAATGTCCCATGGTCTGAGAATGGGCTCAATCCATTCTCTCTCTCTCTCTCTCTCTCTCTCTCTCTCTCTCTTTTTGTGAGGAAAAAAATCCATTCTCTTTTTTTATTCCTGACAGAACAGGACCCATGTTTAATTATTTGATTATAAAATTAAAAATTTATGAACAGACATTTGGATCCCCAAATCCATTTTATTGATCTATATGCACTTATGACTTTGTATGCTTTTTATGAAGTAGTTACAATTTTCCCATGTGTATATCCACGTATCCAGTGGCGGGCCTACATGGTACCAAGGTATTCAAATGAATACCCATTATTTTGAAATTTTTGTTTTGTATCAAGACTATACCTTATGTATATACATCAACAAACAAAAATAAGCACTTAAACAGGCTCAATTTAAACAAAAAAACACACCTGCTTTGATATGTTGATTGTTTAGTACTACATTTATGTGTGGAACAATTAAACTATGTGACTATCCATAATTTAAGTTGTCAAAAAAACTTTTGAATACCCATAGATGAAATCCTGGGCCCGTCCTTGCACGTATCCAAGACGTGGCGCCTTTCTTCAAAGTTGTTCATTGCATTTTCCATCGTTTGGAGTTGCCGAAAGGCTTCTGGACTCAATGGTAATTCAAAGAGTTCAATTAAGTGTGGGCTCAATGGTAATTCAAAGAGTTCAATTAAGTGTTCTAGTTCATATGAGGGTAAGGTTTCTGCATGTTGTGTAGGAGAGGAATTGTGGGCATTGTATTTTTTTAGTGAAGCCATCTGGCGCACTTTATTGATTGGCAAAGATAGTTTCAATGTTCACCAGGTGCTCAAGAATAAAACTAGATAGTTCATCAACCGAAATACACGACCGTTTCAAACTAATACTCCGTAGCTATTTTAGCTAGTTATGAGCAAACTGGTTTGTTGCATTTTCTAGCATTTGGAGTTGCCGAAAGGCTTCTGGGCTCAATGGTATTTCAAAGAGTTCTGTTAGGTGTTCTATTTCATAAGAGGACAAGGTTTCTGCCTGTTGTGTGGGAGAGGGATTGTGGATACACTAGTACGATAAAGCCCTTTGGTGGGCGGGCAAAGAGAGCCTACAGTGGCGGACGAGACAACAGCACTTCCTTTCTCTTGAAAGATCAAGACAACAAATTCAATGTTGTTCACCCCAAATCAAGAGGTGTTATTTCTTTGATCCCACTTGTATCATTAGAAGCCACTGTTAAGAGCTAGCAGCCATCATAACAATGCAGAACTAAAATTCTGATTTCCATGGTACATAATAACTTATGAATTATTCAGATTTACATCATTTAGATAGAGAGAACAATCAACAAAAGAGACTAGAAAGTAGCTTGCCTAGCTTCAAATCAACAGGACATAAGCAAAATAAAATAGCCTTGTATCTCTTAGCAGTAACTAGCAACATCTTTCTGCAGGAAAAGAAATACTTTTAGAATCTTATGCTCATAGGCCATTGTTATCATAAGAAAATGATTGTTTTTTCTAAAAATACAGTTTCCTTCAAATAAGATCCCGGATCTATCAATACCATAAGACCAACACCTATAAATATGTGTCATATCCCTGCTGGAGACTTATCTTTACATGCTAATCTTTAGGGTTGTCATTGCGTTATACCTATCTAATATTCACTCTGCTTCGTCGGTACAACAATTGAATGCTACAAAAAAAAACTTGCAATCAAAAATAAATTTGAAGTGATAGTTTTTGAGAATATACCATTCCGATATCAATATTGTTTATCTCTCGGTTCTTCAAATGATCCACTTCTCTCAAAATAATATGCATATTTCAAGACATTATCAAAAGTTTGTATGGAAAAGAATAGAGAACATTCCTCAATAATGCTTGTCTGAGTCCTATAACAGAGAAAAGTCTGTACCTGCAAAATCTTTACAAGGGTAAATATGAGATGCCAGAACAAAATAATCACAATCCACAAAAAGGTGTAGAAACCAGTAGTATAACCACCTCAACAAAATTACAGTGTCAACATGGGCGGAAGCATCATGCAGCATGCTACCTCAAAATCCCTATCACCATGTATATTAGTTATAATGCTAAAAGAAAGCACCTTATAGTTTTTAAAACTTACAAAAACAATACTAGTGCTCTCAAGCATGACATGAACTTTCAATGAGACCATAAAGCTAAACGAAACATTGACAAAAGTTACTTTCACTAAAACATTTTGAACAAAATAATGTAAAATGAGAGAGAGCGATCTTTTTGTAATGCTACCTCAAAATCCCTATCACCATGTATATTAGTTATAATGCTAAAAGAAAGCACCTTATAGTTTTTAAAACCTACAAAAACAATACTAGTGCTCTCAGGCATGACATGAACTTTCAATGAGACCATAAAGGTAAACGAAACACTGACAAAAGTTACTTTCACTAAAATATTTTGAACAAAATAATGTAAAATGAGAGAGAGCGATCGTTTTGTAAAGTTAACCCCCCCCCCCCCCCCCCATGTATATTAGTTATAATGCTAAAAGAAAGCACCTTATAGTTTTTAAAACTTACAAAAACAATACTAGGATAGTTGAAAAAACAAAACCATAGCTACCTCGCCAAAATAATTCAAACAAATAATGGATTGGTACAACAAAAAAAAATACATGTTTCAATGATTACTTGGAACAGTTAGAAATTAGACCAGTCATAACTAGACATAATTTGCCAATATTAGTGTCCTGGTACAACTCATTACTAAGTATATATAACCCTGCGAGTAAGCTGCAACATCAGTAAATGATTTCCATTGGTGAGAGCAATAATGGATCAAGTATAGTTTACAAAATATGCATAATACACAGGCAACGGGTTCGCCTTCTAAGAAACGACATAAGAATTAATTTTTTTAAAAAAAATCAAGGGCGATGTTTCGTTGAGCTTGGAAAGAAAACATGCAATTGCAAAGAGCTAGCAGTTCTCCTTAAAAATACAACCATTTGCATTCAAATAGTATCCGTACTCCACGGCATATGTAGTTTACAATATACACAATATGGAAAAAAAATGTACTTGCATGAAGTTTAATAGAGTCAGTACAAACCAATATGAGTACTTAAAAAATGCGAACTTGATAGACTGAGCGCGACTGTCTAAACTTCAATAATATCCCACGGGCACATCCTGATTGCTGAATATAACAAATGAGGAAATTGAATAGACACCTCAAACACAAGTGATAAAGTAAGGGATATACCGCTCCAACATGAGTAATATACAGCTTTCCCTCCAAAAACACCCACTTAATTTCAATATTAGCAATATAAAATGATGTCTGTAGTTCACAATAGAGAAAAATATGGAAGAAATTGTAACACCCCACCTCAAATAATGAAGGGTTTGCTTAACAGGATCGAGATTGGGTGACACTTGACGACGCAAGAGTCCAAAAGTACCCACACATAAGCATAAGAAAAATAGAGTGTAAAACAATTCTTAATTATTACAACTTTAGTTCAATTTGATTACATAAAATAGTTTGAAAAATGTAGCAGAAGCGATAAACAACTCAACGATATCATCCTAGATGAAGCACATTCAGCCCGTATTTTGTGCCTCATGCTTTTTAGCCAAAGAACACCTGCAACAAAAATTTCAACAACAAACCCTGAGCAACTAATACTTAACAAGACTTACCCGTCAAAATGGTCTTCTAAGACCGACTCCTAGCATGCAGGGGGCTGACCATAGTAAAAGGAATTATTGCATAAAAGAAGCACTAGAAGTTGGTCCTTGCTTTCAAATTTTAGCCAAATTAAAAGGGTTCATGCATAAAGGTAAATATTAGCAACCTATACTAAGCAATACATGGTTGCAATACAATTAATTGAAGTACAAAACAGCAAGTATACATCATCATGTGCACTTCTTACTACGATGTGACAGCGATCACAAGTGGTACTCAATAACCGCGAGGGACGGCGATTCGAATCGATTTAAATCCTACAGGAGAAACCCGGAGCACACGACGTACGCACACTCGAAAGAGTCACGCACGGCAACCTTTCACAAGACACCATAGAGTCGGGCCGCTTAACACCTCTCCCGAGTAACACGTCCTCCACGCGATGCCCACGCCGGAGCCATCCGTGGTTAGCCCGTGCACCCTCCCTTCAAACACATACCCACATTCCACCATAACCATCTTCATCACCAAAAGAGAAGTGGGTTCACGTCCAACAATATAGTAATCGAGTTACATCAGTTTACTAGTTCCCATATCGCTAGCATGCATCCGGTACTGTTTAAACTTGCTCAACGGTGCCACAACGAACGGTCCTCAACCGACACAAACAGGGCTATGGCGAACAAGGTCCAACCTTGCCACCTCAACCTACACAAGAACTTCCCCGTTCGGTCTCATTTTCATCATCATCATGTGAGAGTAAAAGTAACTAGAACTACTTATACCGAGCGATCTCCATACCGCTCGATTTGCTACCGAGGACTCGACATTTAAACATAGCAAGATTCTACCGAGTGGTTGTACTCAACTGAACTCAACCCATAGGAACATATAAGGTAAATGCATCTATGGTTTCATAAAATTCCTAAAACGTAATGCACATTTCATGACCCCGAATACATGTGAGAAAACGAAAAACTTTATAAAGATAGGAGTGCGCCGGGGCTTGCCTCGGGTCTGTGGATTAGCACACTCAAGATGGTTCAAGTCAGCGCCGGTCTCCTCGGACACGATCTCCACGTCCTCGATTCTGGCATCGGTTCCTAAATGATGCAATGCAACAAAATTAAGTGCAATGCACATATTTAACTTTGTTACAAGGATGAGTGTAGTGACATGGTGATGGCGATGACATGATGCTCCGAAGTGGCACAAAAGGATTCAATGTTGCTTTGGTTTGAGGTACTTTCAAAATGAAAGAAAGACTTTATGGTTTCAAAAGATCGAAATAAGGATTTCAGTTCAAAAATTCCTGAACATGGTTCTGAAAGAAATAAAACCACATGGGTTGTTCTGGTAAACAAAGGCATCATAAACAATACTTTTTCAAGGTTTCAGAAACATTTGGTGTAGGAATTAATTAATAAAATTAAAATACTGAAAAGCTTGGAAAAGCAATTATTAGTAAAACATGCAGAAATATATTATGAAACTTGGTGAGGTGTTCAGGAATGATATTCTATGTATGCATTCCAAAATCCATGATTTTTGGACGAACATAAATTGAGATATGAAATTATTCTTGTTTGCATTTTCTGAATTGTGTACAGCAACATATTTGGTTTCATCAAGTTTCGTTTGCACAAACAGGTAGATCTGATCAAGTGGAGTCTAGCAAAGTTTATTTCGAATTTTTCCGGGCTATATGTTTACAGATATGAATTATTGAAGTTTTTAACTATTTTTCCATTTTCTGGAACTTAGGTCGTGAACAGTAAAAACAGGGGATGAAAGAACTGGCGGTCAGAAATCTCTAAAATCCGTCGATTTGGGTGGTCGAATTGCATGGGAGAGGACTCAAATGGATGATTAGGGATGTGATGGAGCTTAAATAGCGAGGAATCGAGCGGGTACTGACCGGAGAAGCGGGAATCGACGGCGAGATTGATGAAGGTTCAGTGGCCGGCTGCGGGGAAGAACGAGATTCCGGCGACATGGCTGTGATATGAACAACTAGAACACGTCAGGGAGTTTTGCAAGAGAAATAGGAATCTATCCACAAGAGGAATTGAAGTCGCGCTCACTGGAGAGGGAGAATCGAACGATGAGGTCGAGCTCGCTCAACCAGCGGCCACGGATGAAATCCTCCGTTGATCTCGAGCTATGGCGTGGGAAGTTGAAGTGTGTGCCGGGGATAGGGTAGAGGGGGTACCTGCGCTTCATTTTACTGTGGAGGTCGTGTGCAGGGAGGCAATGGAGCAGCGGCACGGCGTGGAGGCGAGGTCAGCGGCAATGGCGGCCGGTGCTTGAGGAAAAAGGAAAAGTGGAGGGGCGCGGCGACTGGAACAGCGGTCAATGGAGAGGATGAGGAGGAGGAGATAGCGTGCAGCTTGGCCGAAATCAAGCGCCTACGCGCGGGCGCGGCTTCCTGGCGTGACGTCGGGCACAGAGCGCGGCATGAGGGCAGACAGAAGAGCATGACGGCTGGTCCCATGCGTCCTTTTTATTTTTACAACGAATTTTTCCAACGTGCTGTAATTGAATCGATCCAAACACAAGCTTCCAAACCTCCGAAAAATCTGAGAATTTGTGGACTTGAGGTTCAACTCTGCAGGAACAACTTTTCTTATTGGAAGATTTCCAAATTCGCAAGAAATATTTTGAGTACAATTCCTGGAAAACAGGGAAAACTTGAGGGCGTTTTGATTTATTAAAAATACTTAGACCTTTGCAAAAATTCTGGAAACTTACCAAAAATTCTATCTTGGCTCCTGGAATCCAGATATGTTTTTGTTTGGGACCACTTTTGTGAAAAACTTTGATGTTTTAGTTCAAGCTTAAATCTGACCATAATCAAATGATTTGTTTTGAAGATTTCCAAATTCGCAAGAAAGTTTAGAGTAAAATTCCTGGAAAACAGGGAAAACTTGAGGGTGTTTTGATTTATTAAAAATACTTAGGCCTTTGCAAAAAATTCTGGAAACTTGCCAAAAATTCTATCTCGGCTCCTGGAATCCAGATATGTTTTTGTTTGGGACCACTTTTGTGAAAAACTTTGATGTTTTAGTTCAAGCTTAAATCTGACCATAATCAAATGATTTGTTTTTTTATTGAATATATGAACTTGATTAATTGAGCTTGTGTTCATGGTGTACTAAACAGGACTGTAGCAATGTGATTAGGGTTTGTGAAAAACGGGGATGTTACAGAAATATACAATAAACTTCAATAATAATCATATTCAGATGGTCCATCAAAAACATCCATATTGGGATAGTAACTGCATGAAGTTTAATTAGAACTAGATAGAACCCCGGGGCAAATGTCGGGGCTGCATAGAACAACACGGAAACAACTGCATCCAAGAGGAAAAGGAACATAGATTACAAATAAAAGCAGATCAATAAGACAGAAGGAGAAACAGTGCAACTAAAATCACTAGAGATCTGAATGCGCAACATGCATGAAAGTTGCCCTCCAGTCCTATATATTTTGATCAAAACATAAGTGAGACATAGTGCTTTGCAGAAACAAAGCATATATCTTGACATTGGAATAACACAAAAAAAAAGATAAAATAATACACCGTTTGTTCACCGCAAAACAGCTCAAAACAACTTACCATCAAATATTTCAGTATAGACAACCTTATGGGTGCTATTTGCATGTTCCGATGAGTTATTCTCAATTAAAATCCGAAGACCTTCTGGTGATGGTCAATACTGCCCAAGGTTAAGATATATGGTCATGAGAAGGCAACATATATAACTGCCCAAGGAAAATACTGGTCTGGGCAAATAGACAGCAACTCTACTAAATTGTTGCCTTGGATTTTGTCTATGGTCAGTGCATATGAAACTCTAGCAGCAAATTCACATCACTTTACTTTGAAAGGCCACTTGCTATCAGTAAATGTAGTGATTATTCTAGTTATGTGTGCCTTTAGCTTTTCATGTGATTATTTGTCCTTCGATAATCCGGTGAGTCAACTGGGTAAGTATCAGTCTTGTTCCTCAACAGAGTCCATTTGATGGGTTAAGATTCCATAGAAGCATTATCGGTACCCCAACCTTTAACTTCAAATGATGTTCTGGTAAACCACTCATTTGTAATTCAGTTGAATAAAGAGCCTCGATTGTTGCACGATTACTTGTACCATCATCAATTGTGTCAAGAAGATGCAGCTGGTGGAGATATCATCTGAGAGTTTATAGCAGTGGCTACCTCATTGTTGGTGTCGTTCTCAAATATAGATAGCTGAATCAGTTATTGTTGAGGTATCATATATAAATATAGATAACTGGATCAGGAAGCAAAAGCAAATATTTTGGAATGTCAATCTTGGAAGCATCATGTTGGTCAGCAGGAGAGGACTGAAGAACTGTTCCTTCTCCGACTTGGAGTAACCAATCTGCAAACTATTGAAGGCGTTGTCGTTGAGAATCTGACAAAGACAGGAATTGGAGTCTCATATTTTTCAGTGAGGTTCATGACAACATATTAAGACCATAAACGGGAATGTGTGCGCATGGTGTTTCTTTGCATTGGGTAGAATTGGAAGTGTTTGTCTGAAGTGTCCCCCAAGTACAACTGTCATGCAACCAAACTGTTAGGCTCATTTAGTGATAAGATGTCTCTCATGCACGATCAAAAGCTTCGAAGCAGTGTCTATAGTTCTGTTATGGTCCAAGAGGGCTGCTGCCCTCGCGGCTATGGAGGAGGGGGTGGTGCGGCTAGGGCAGAGGGAGAGGGAGGCGCAGGGAGAGAGGGAGAGGGGTGCGGCAATGGAACAGAGAGAGGAGAGGTTTTGACCCTTAATCCTTTCTTAGATTAAAGGTGGACAACTTGACCTCCAAGCAAACCTAACTTGACTCTCAATCTAACAAGATTCTTGACCTTCCTAACTTAAACGACTCCTTCCTATCTTAACTGATTCCTTTTCTAATCCAATCTGGACAATTCTAATTGACGACGACTTTCCTTCTAGCCACTTTTGGCAGGTGTGGCGCGGCTACGCAGACAGCAGCCCTAGCGCGCCGGGCTGCTGCCTGCGGGCTGGGCTGGGCCCACTGCCCTATGCCCATAACAGATTCACAGGTGTTTCATCCCATATGACTAAGCTGTATGTTGTATAAGCTGAGCTGAGTGCTCTTCAATGTTCAATTGTATCCACAGTCAAGAATTAGATGTGCACGCACCTGGAAGAATTTTCCAGTGGACCAAGAGGAATGCTACTATTCCAGTGGACCAACAGCTAGAAGAATTTTCCCTTGAGACGTTACATTGTTAAGCAATGCCTTCCACAAATATGTTTTTCCAGTGCTACCATATCAATAGACAAAAAAGTGAGGCCATATCATATGATATTATGGACAACATATGCTGATATGGAAAAACATATGTTTGAACAGCATTCGGGGAAATCTTATTTGCTTCAAACCAAGCATCAGGATATGCCAAAAAGGCAGATGGACAGACGTTCGCCAGAAGGATTAGTGTTATGAATGTCAAACTCGAGTAAGCACCATCCTGCTTCATCAGGCACCATGCATGCAAGGTAATTATGAATCTTATTCACCGCTTGATTAGACAAAGATATGCCTATTCTTGCACAATCAGGTCCCTTTGTAAAATTGAACAACTATTTATTCATGCCATCTCTGTTGACCCTCTCAACAACGTTTAAATGTTCTTGATACTTCACCAATAAGTCGACACTTTCAGAGACAACAAACTGGTTTATTGTATATCGGTTAAGTCTTGCCTTCTAGGTAGGAGAAGAAAGACCAGCCCATTACATCACAGTAACAGAAGAGGGGCGACAGAAGTGAGATGGAAAAGAAAAAGGACAATCGTGGCAAGATTGGAAACCTGGGATTGATTACTTTTTTCACCAATCTAGCAAGCACTTAAAGCATCCAGGAGATAGTGAGGCTATGAACTCCTACCCTAATTTGGCAGTCAACCGCCCTCCCTAATTTTTCTTCCTTGCCCAGGAAAGTGAAAAATTGAAAGCTAAAAGGAAATGGGAGGATTAAAAATTAGCCAACAAATCAAAGAAGGAGCAAATAAAGAATTTTTACCTCAGAAGCAGACAAAGATGGTCGGGCTGCTATGGTGATGAGAGCTAGCAGCGGTGGTGAGAGGAACTTGAGCAGAGACACAAGGGAATCCTACAAATATTGGGATAGTATACATAACCCTTCAGAAAGTATCCATGGAACTTTAATAATACCCATATTCTCTCAGCCATTAGATGGTGGACGTGAGTACCAGACTGCAGCGATAATACCAGTACTAAACAACTGCGGATATGAAATGCTTAGACTTTAGACATGCCTGAAAAAACAAAGACTTTGCACGATTCCACAAACTTCAATTATATAACAAATGAAGCCACTAGACACCAGCTACATCACAGCTGACTAGATACCTGCTCATGTTGACCTCTTTGTGATTAGTATCGATTAACAGTAGAGAGCAGACATGTCCTCAAAAGCATACATTTAGCATACATCTCATGTTGACCTCTTTGTGATTAGATGCCTTCCGCACGACACATCATCAAGAGAATTGTAGGAACTTTCCCCAGATTGCATCAGCACAAAATGGGATCAATGAATTCCCCTATATTTACCATATTTTTGAGAGATGGGATGCATGAACTCCCCTTCATATAGATAATAGCAGCCTGGGTATCTTGTAGAATAGCCTACTGCACTTCTTATAGAAGAATGTTTCAGCATATGAATTTTCAGTGGGAACAATGAAATCGCTCCATAGAGTCAAGATTTAGAAGAATGATCAACAAAAACAAGGAGGAGCCTAGGAAGTCTACAACTGGAACCTCAAATATTTATTTGAACAAGTTATCTAAAAGCAGCAATAAAAAAGGTCATAAGTATTTTTTTTAGTTTGATAACCCAAACACATTGTATTGCAGAACAAGACAATGATTTTTTTTTTACACGTACAATGATAAACAAGCAAACAACAAGAGGACACAGGTAAGGAGAAACTACGGACATGCCTATTATAGAAATACATTCCTGATTGCGTTCCAACTATATCGCTTCCCTTCCCACATAATAGAATGGAAAAAAATAAAAGCTAATCTTCCCCTCCTAACTATCAATAGAAAAATATTAGTAACCAACCCACTAGGACAACCTATTACAGAACAAAAGCAAGGATCAATATTTAAGATATGTACCTTAACGAGATGTTATCATCTGAGTTTTAAAGAAACTTCATACTCTGAATTATTCAGAATCATCAGCCAATAACAGCTTTTTCAAAAAACAAATGTAGGCGAATGAAACTTCATACTCTAAAATATTCAGAATCATCAGTCAATGATTTTGCAAATTCAATGTAATTGTTCAAATGAGCTAGTTGTCCAAATGATCAAGGCCATGTAATCGCCACACTTTCATTTTTCTTCTTGAGAGAAAGGGACAAAAAATAAGAGGTGTTATTCTTTGATCCCACTTCCATCATTCAAAAACCGTTGTGAAGAGATTGTAACCGTCATAATCTTTCTTATGCAGCATCAAAGTTCAGAATTACATCATTGAGATAGAGCGAACAATAAACAAATGAGATGCTAGAAGGTTACTCATATAATTTCAAATCAACAGGATACGAGAGAATGAAACTTGACACGTGCCTTCAAGCAGTAACTAGCAAACACATGTTTCTGCCTACCTTCTCCCATTGGCTTAAGTTTTTGGGTTCATCTGGTTAGTGCGTTCACTCTAATATGGTATCAGGCCAGAGGTTTTGAATTCAAATCATGGTGGAGGCATTATTTGTGCCTCCATCCCTTCATTTCCACGTTTGCGCCTTCATCTGTGGCTGCACGTGAGTGGAGGTGTTGAATTGTATAAGTGAATTGCCTACCTTCTCCCATTGGCTCAAGTTTTTTGGTTCATCTGGTTAGTGCGTTCACTCTAATATCTGCAATAAAAAAAATGTTACTATTAGTCTTGTTGGATACCTAAAACTAGGTACCCGCGGTTACCTCTCTAAACACGATGGCCACTGCTCATAATAAGGCCCGGCAGGATGTGTCGATGGCACAGACAAAGGCCAGAGGGAACGTGTAGGTCCAGCAACTAAAGAAGGATCCCAGCCCAGCTCAACAAACAGGCTTGGAAGCGATCCCTGACTCCCCCGTCACGTGCTTCGACCCCCAGGAGGGCAGGACGGAGACCTCCGCCTCGTCCGACCCCCGCTCCCCGACCCTCGGAGGTCGGGAAAGATCTCCGCCTCGTCTGACCCCCGCTCCCCGATCCTCGGGGGTCGAGGAAAAATCTCCGCCTCGTCCGACCCCCCGCGGAGGGAACAGGGGTCGGACGAAACCAAATGAAGCGTGGAAGATAAGCCGCATTTATTGAGCGCGCAAGTGGGCTTCATGCGCCGCGGTCGCGCAGGTCGCGGACGAGCGTTTCTGACCACAGCTTCCCCATTTCCCCGCGTCACACAGTACAGGCCGTAACTCTAACAGTGCAGGTAACCACTCCACAAGGGTGCTACAGAAGGTAACAGTGCCCAGACACCCTTGCCGTCGCGGACTGCGGCCACCGTCATCACGACCGACCAGAGAAGGAGGCGAAGGAGAAGGAGGCCCCGGTCCCGTGCCTTGCGGCCGAGCGACAGCGAGCCACCCACCTTTTCTTCTTTTTAGATTTCTTCTTCTCCCTCCTAGATTTTTACTTTTCCCCCAAGACTGTAATCGCCCACCAAGCAAACGCCCCGATCCGAAGTAGAACTCACATTCCCATCCTTCTCGCACAGCTCTGGCGAGGACGAGGACACGTTCACACAACACTTAGAGACTTGGGAGCGTATCCCTCTCTCGAAGAAGCTTGTAACCCCTACTACGAGCGAGCAACACGAATCAAACCCACTGCTAGACGTAGGGTCTCGAGAGCTCGAACCAGGATAATCCTCGTGTTCATCCTTTCCATTTTCCCTAACTAGATCACACCCTCCAAAACGTGCAGTCTAAATTTACTCGTCGGCCAGATTTCCTAACGTAATAACTTCGTAGCAACACGAATCAAACCCACTGCTAGACGTAGGGTCTCGAGAGCTCGAACCAGGATAATCCTCGTGTTCATCCTTTCCATTTTCCCTAACTAGATCACACCCTCCAAAACGTGCAGTCTAAATTTACTCGTCGGCCAGATTTTCCAACGCCGACAAGTCTCATCCACCTGCTATCATGAAAAATTGATTGTTTCTCTACTCAGTTTTGTTCCCTGTTATAGGTTAATCTATAGGGTTTTCGTTGGCTGAGCCATCGAGTGATAACTCTTGCTTCGTCGGTATCACTATACCAGCCTCTATATATGCATGATATGTCTAATCTCATGTAACTAAAGCTCCGAACTATACTGCAGTTAATCATGCTGCAATGCCATTCCATAACCATGGGCCTCTTCCACAAAAAAAATTGCTATTAAAGAACTTACTAATGATCTCTCGTGCAACCAATTTTATAACTTGGAAAAAGATCATTACTGTAACAAAACTTAGTTGCAATCCAAATTTTTTTTTAAAGTGGTAGCTTGGACAACATACCATTGCAAAATCCCTGGATCGTCTCTCGATTCGTAGAATGACTCGCATCTCTCAATATAATATGCATAGTCCAAGGCATTAGCAAAAGAGGTGTATGGCAAAAAGGAGAGATCATTTCTCAATAGTGTCCGACTGAGCAAAATCTGTACCTGCAGAAAGCTTTAGTAGCATAAATGAGATTGCCATAAAAAATAATCACAATACAGAAAAGGTGTAGAAACTACTATTATGACCTCCTCAGCACAATACATGGTATTAATAGGGATGCCATTTCAAGGAAGCACTGAAAAATTTTACTGGACTGGACGGCAAAATATTTCAAATAAGTAATGTGAATTAAGACATAACCATTAGTCAACACAAGTAGAATAATCGAAATCTTGTGCAGCATCCACCACTTGTAGCCAAGGGTTGCTCAATTTCATGTGGGCCTGAGCCGTTAATAAAGGAGGGACATCAATATGTGGACACGACTCAGGCCTTAACAAAGTATTCAGACTCTTGTACAACTTGCCACTATTACAAATTTCAATGTCGTCTCTGTCAGGCCAAAGAATAAGCTCTAATGATCTTAAGGATTTGTATTGAAAATAGAAGCTAAAACTGCAACCTGTGCACAAAATTTGCATCCTCCAGTTCAAAATATATAACATGAGTAGTTGAAGAACAACTGATCAGTAAGACTGCTTCACCTTCACCAGGCGAGCAACTCAATGCTGATTAATTTTCATTCACAGAGTAGAATGTTTGCTAAATATAAACATATGACAAGGTTGAGAAATCAACACCGCAACCAAATCAGTTAGCAATTTTAAATTTTATGGAATGAAGTATTTGTGTTAGGTGCATGTATGCAGGGTAAGCAAACTTTGAGGCGCCATATTATTTTCAGTTGTTTGTCCACTTTAACTGGCACGGGTACACTGACACAGCAAAGCATCCACAAAACACTCTGAGCATTTTGTTGATACTTGTGTAACTCGTATAGAATGAAAACATTAAAATAGGTACCTTACCTCAGAGAGCCGTGAATAAAAACTTGTCCCGAGAAAATGCTGAGGATTCAATTTTGTGTACAGAATACATGCATGCGCAAATCAAATAGGAGATGAGCATAATAATAATGGACAAAAGATAAATCGGTAGTGGAGACCCTTAACACACACATGGCTCATTTTTTCTGGGATAATAATGAGGAGAAGCACAAATATCACTTGGCCAGATGGGGCCTGGTTAGTCAAGAAAAAGAGTATGGGGGGTTAGGGATTAGAAATATCAGAGAAATGAATATGTGCCTTTTAGCCTCCTGGATTAAGCGTTATCATTTAGATGATGACAAGCTATGGAAGCAAATTGTAGACTTCAAATATAATACTACATCGCCAAATATTTTGCTGTCGTCAAAACTCGGGATCCCCCTTTTGGAAGGGAGTGATGTGGGCTATGCAGGCAGCCAAATTAGGTTATAGTTGGAAAGTGGGAAATGGGAAAAAGATACGTTTTTGGGAGGACCAATGGTTTGGGAGCTCTTGTTTGGCGATACAGTATTGGGACTTGTATGTGATCACTAATGAACACAACAAGTCGATTGCTGAACTATGGGATGGGACAGATTTAAGGTTAACCTTTAGGAGAACTGCGGACAGTCAGCTTTATAACAGGTGGTTAGAACTGCTTGCCATAGCAGAATCTTTATCTCTTAGCGAGGATGCCGATCTCCCAATTTGTATGCAGTTTATGACTCCAGGTCTTTGTATGCAGTAATCTCTTATGGGGGGGGGGGGGGGGAGGAGGCGCGA
>LAPY01002897.1:8456-21784 GCA_000970635.1 Eragrostis tef
CGCCCCACGATCAGCATGGCCACGTTCATGGCGGCCGCGTTGATGGCGCCGCCCAGGAAGAAGCTGGCCGCGCCCACCATGATGCTCGCGCGCCGGCCGTGGCGCTTCGTCACGTACGATGCGCCGAAGGTGGAGACCAGGCCCGCGAAGTAGAGCGACGAGGTGAAGAGCGTCAGCAGCTGGTTGTCGTACTTGCAGTAGTCCGTCTCGTGCAGGTGCGCGTGCTTGCGCCTGTACACGTCCGGGAAGAACTTCACCAAGAAGTCGTCCATGGAAGTCACGCCGCCTGACATACATGGAAGAAAATTCGTCATCACCAGCGATGAACCAAAAGCTCAGCTTTGATAAAAATGCAAATTCAATGTACCAATCTGAACAACCATGTCATCAGAAATGTTTCAGTTACGTCATAACAAAATGAAACTTCTGTTTACTCGCAATTTTTTAATTATTTTTTGCAATTTTTAGTGATGTCGTTAGCAGAAATGCTCAAAAGCATGAGCTGTACTCCACGAAACAGAGGATATCTCCCCTGAAAACGAGAGGACAGATACTGCCATGACCAGAGGAAGTCTCAAATAAATGGATGACATGAATTAGGTGCCCCTTTATCACACTGGATTTGCTGTCAAGAGTTCTAAAACGTAACCAAGTTCCTAATCCAACCAGACAGTGCAGCAACCATCATTGCCGACAGACGAGAGAAGAGTATCAAGGCAGTTTAGTTTCCTTGTACAGATGATGCTAGACATCATAATGGCCGTTTTGTTCCCTTTTCGTCTTTAGGTGTAAACAACGGTTCTTTATTTTTCGATGCAAAGCACTAAACCATGACTAAGACCGTCCATGAAATTCGGATCAGAATATTCCCTTGAATTTTCGTACTAGTTGTGAAGTACACAGGACAATTTCGATTTATCACAAAAGAACAAGAAATTATTCAGCACGAATCAGTCCTACAACCTTCGGCAAACCAGAAAGAACTGATAAATGCATCATGCTGACAGAACTCTGAACCGCGATATCTTGGTTCAGATCGTATAAAATCTCGGTTGGATCGAGTGAAAGAATGCGAAAAAGAAAATTTGCAGAACAGAGTATGATATCCTACAATCATGCCAAGAAGATTTAGTTGGGAGAAGAGGAACTCACTGGAGACTCCGAGGTCGTAGCCGAAGAGAGAGCCGCCGAAGGAGCCGACGATGCAGGCGAGGATGAAGTACCAGGTGATCTTGTGAATCCACCCGCCATCTTCTCCCTTTCCCTCTAGATCCTCCTCTCCGTCACGCCCAAGAACCCAGGCCTCTTGGCACACCTACTTCCTCTTCAGCTCGGCCTTTTGGTTTCCTGAAAGGAACAGGGGAGGAAGACGACGACGGCGGTGACAAACAAGAGGGCTGAAGAGAGATGGATGATATAGCACAGGAGTCAACACCGTGGAGTCAAGAAACTGACAAGGGAGTCGGAACAGAGAGCGATGTCTGGAGAAAAATACCTCTCGCCGTTGTTGGACTGGCAGGCTGGCTTGATCAGGAATGCGTGCTGCGTGGAGTATTCTACTCCGCGGCAAGTGACCAGCGACTAAACAATGATCCACTGGTCGCCGGCGCCAATCTGATATTATCTGGTTGGGGAGGAGGAGGATGAACAGGTCGGCAGAGCAGAGGAATCAGGGGAGAGAGTGTGAGGAGGAGGAGGCCGTTGGAAGGGTTGGGTTTTATGGGCCCGCGGATGGCACCCCGGGTCGTCTGCCGACGATGGCACTGGTCCTGAGCTGCATATGTGGACAGGTGGTTACTGCTTCAGTTGATCGCGTCCGTCCGGCGGCGTAACGTGGCCGGGAAAAACGGTTTGACTGACGCATACAAACACCGCATACTGTTCCTGTCATACTGATCATAATTTGTACACTAGCTCAATCAACTAAGTGCATACTATTAGCACGAGCACTCAATAATACCTGCGCGTACTTTGCGGCGCTTTTACAGGTTGTCTCTGGATCAAGGAAGGCAAAGTAGAACAAAACAAGGAGTAGATAGTGAGACGGCTGTTTCGTTCTTTGGGAACTCAAGATCACACGATGGGCATGTGCCCTGCGAGTGCCCAGCGCGCCAAAAGCAGCTGGCTCGTGAGTCTGCTTCCGAGTCGACCTGTAAACTTTTTTAAAAAATTTTAAATATAGTTACGTGTTTTGTCTTATATCATGGTGACTGACTGACAGTGAGGACTGAGTGAAAGATAAGTTCTGTTACGGGTTAAAGGACAAATAAGACATTATATTAACTAATGAAGCTTAAAATACAAGAGCCTGCTGAAAGGCGAAAGCAATCTCTGTCTATCTAAACAATTGCTTACCTCAGCGGTAAATTGTCTAAAGTCACAAACTCTTGTTCTTGGCAATGAACGATTCTACTAATTTACCATGCCTTGTAGGATGTTTGTAAGTGTCACAAATACATGCAGATCGAATTCTTGCCGTACATTTCTATTTTCTAATCTGTACTGACAACGTAGTAAATTGCAGTTTTTTTTCGAAAAAACCTAGTAAATTGCATGATTTGACACTAATAAGTAACACTGTGTGTCACAGCTGGTGACACGAGAGTGACGAGCAACAGTCACTGCGCGGCAAATGATGAAGTTTCGGCGGCTGTTCCTGCGCAAGACATTTTGGCCTCTGGCCCATGAGTTCTGGCCCAGCCCAGAAGACGCTGGCGTGTGTGCGTAGCTTAAGTACCGGAGAGGCAGAGAGAAGAAGCAGGCCGTTTGTAATTGAGTTCCACTCTCCTCTGTTCTTACTTCTTCTCCACTCCAACCCCATTGATGTTCTCTCTACCTTGTAGCCAGATTTGGTTGTGATTAATCCAAGCTACCCGTACTATAAGCTGTGATCTCATGTGTTTTGTGTTTGTGAATCCTGTGGGTACTACACTGGTATCAGAGACAGGTTCGGTGTTGTCCTCTCTGAAATCTCTCGGTGTTTGTTCGTAAAATCCCTGAGGAAGGTTGTGATTGCTCTACGGTCACTGTAAATCCGTTACCTGGGTTGAACTCACTTGGAGGAGAGGCATCACGGCGACGGATTACAAGCCCGGGCCTCAAGCGCGCTACCTAGTTGCGAAAATGGCAGAAACGGAGCAGTCTCTGGCGGATCTCATCGCCAAGCTCACGGACAAGCTCGATGCGGTGGACAAGAAGGTCGGTGGATTCCAAGCCGACATGGTGAAGGTGCAGGCCAAAGTGGATCTCGCGCTCAACTCCATCAGCCTGGTCCAGCAGGAGCAAGCGCAGGTCGCTAAAGCACTGAAGACATCGGCGGCCGGGAACTCTTCATCCCCCAGCGACGGCGTGATGGGACCTCCTCCGCAAGTCGGCGACCCCAACATCGCCTCCGCCTCATCAACCGTTCCACCAGAAGGAGGATTTCCACCTCCTCGACCATCCCCAACTCTGCTTAGGCAGCCTCAGGTGATCCAGCNNNNGTAGTAAATTGCAGTTTTTTTTCGAAAAAACCTAGTAAATTGCATGATTTGACACTAATAAGTAACACTGTGTGTCACAGCTGGTGACACGAGAGTGACGAGCAACAGTCACTGCGCGGCAAATGATGAAGTTTCGGCGGCTGTTCCTGCGCAAGACATTTTGGCCTCTGGCCCATGAGTTCTGGCCCAGCCCAGAAGACGCTGGCGTGTGTGCGTAGCTTAAGTACCGGAGAGGCAGAGAGAAGAAGCAGGCCGTTTGTAATTGAGTTCCACTCTCCTCTGTTCTTACTTCTTCTCCACTCCAACCCCATTGATGTTCTCTCTACCTTGTAGCCAGATTTGGTTGTGATTAATCCAAGCTACCCGTACTATAAGCTGTGATCTCATGTGTTTTGTGTTTGTGAATCCTGTGGGTACTACACTGGTATCAGAGACAGGTTCGGTGTTGTCCTCTCTGAAATCTCTCGGTGTTTGTTCGTAAAATCCCTGAGGAAGGTTGTGATTGCTCTACGGTCACTGTAAATCCGTTACCTGGGTTGAACTCACTTGGAGGAGAGGCATCACGGCGACGGATTACAAGCCCGGGCCTCAAGCGCGCTACCTAGTTGCGAAAATGGCAGAAACGGAGCAGTCTCTGGCGGATCTCATCGCCAAGCTCACGGACAAGCTCGATGCGGTGGACAAGAAGGTCGGTGGATTCCAAGCCGACATGGTGAAGGTGCAGGCCAAAGTGGATCTCGCGCTCAACTCCATCAGCCTGGTCCAGCAGGAGCAAGCGCAGGTCGCTAAAGCACTGAAGACATCGGCGGCCGGGAACTCTTCATCCCCCAGCGACGGCGTGATGGGACCTCCTCCGCAAGTCGGCGACCCCAACATCGCCTCCGCCTCATCAACCGTTCCACCAGAAGGAGGATTTCCACCTCCTCGACCATCCCCAACTCTGCTTAGGCAGCCTCAGGTGATACAGCAGCAATCACCTATCCAACCTATTTTTGAAGTGGTACATATGGAGATTGATCGCCCTAATCAGAGGAAACAATGGCTTCCTAAGATGGATTTTCCACACTTTGATGGTACTGATGCTAGGATACGGCTTGATAAGTGCACTGCTTATTTCTCTATGTATCAAATTTTTGCATCTTTCCGTGTGTCAGCTGCTTCGATTCATATGTCTAGTCCTGCTGCACATTGGTTTCAGTCTTATAAACACACACCATAGTTTCAGAATTGGATTACTTTTGCAATGGCTGTAGCTTCTAAATTTGAGGTGGATACACATAGAGCTAAAACTGTAGAACTTTTAACTCTAAAACAAACTGGTTTAGTGGAAGAATATAGGAAGCACTTTGAACAGTTGGTCTATAACATAAGGCTTTATGATCAGCATGTCAGTGAGACAATGTTGACTGCTTCCTTTCTGTTGGGTCTGAAACAAGTACCTGACTCTGTAGCTCGAGCTGCCACTTTAGCTGCCATTCAAGAATATCTGCGTGCTCAATGTCTTGCTCCTGCAGTCAAGCCCTATCATCATAAACCAATCACATCAGCCAAACATGATAACAAGAGTACATTCTCACCTATTGAAGTGTGGAAAGCAAGACAGCTTAAGGAGTACAGGAGGATGCATGGATTATGCTACAAGTGTAGAGAAAAATATGTACCTGGCCATAAATGTCCTATGATTCCTACTGGTATTCCAGCAGCTCAACTGTCTGTGATCCTGGCAGATATGGGTGATGGTGGTGGTTTTCTGACTGATGAAATGTTGGATACTCTAGAGTGCTACAGCATGTCCCCGATCTCTGAAGATGCCTATATGTCTCTAAATGCATTGTCGGGCACTCAACAAAACAAAGCCATACATCTGAGAGCTATGATTGGCAAGCAAGTGCTATCTGTTTTGGTAGATTTAGGTAGCTCCCATACATTTCTGAATGCTACCATGCTTGACAGACTGCAAGTACCAACTGTTTCAACAAGTCCTCTACTGGTAAAGGTGGCTAATGGTTAGTTAGAGCAAACTGACAAGATGGTGAAAGGCTTAACATGGTGGATACAGGGCTCCACATTCTCAACAGATGCAAGAATCTTGAACTTAGGTGCTTATGACCTTATATTGGGCATGGACTGGCTTGAACAGTTTAGTCCAATGCAGTGTGACTGGCAGAACAAGTGGATAGAGTTTGACTATAATAGGGTCAAGGTCAAGCTTCAGGGCATCTTACCTGCTGCAATCACAGAAATCCAAGAAATCACTGGTGAACAGCTACTGAAATGGCAAAAAGGAAATGACCTCTGGGCTATAGCTGTGGTTACACCTGTGACTGAGTGTTCTGTCCTACAAGAACAGTATTTGATTAATGGGATTCCATGTCAGATCCAAGAGATTATTCATGAATTTTTTGACCTCTTTGACATGCCTAAAGATCTTCCACCTAGCAGGTCTTTTGATCATGCAATATCTTTGCTGCCAGGAAAAATACCAGTTAATTGTAGACCTTATAGATGCACACCACAGCAAAAATATGAGATTGAGCGACAGGTTGCAGAAATGATTAAGTCTGGAATTGTTATTCCAAGCCTAAGCCCTTTTGCTTCTCCAGTGCTCCTAGTCAAGAAAAAGAATGGATCATGGCGCTTCTGTATTGACTACAGGAAACTCAACTCTGCAACCATCAAAAACAAATTCCCAATGCCTATAATTGATGAGTTCCTGGATGAAATAGCTGGTGCTAAGTATTTTACCAAGCTGGATCTCAATTCTGGGTTTCATCAGGTACGAATGACACCAGAAGATGAACATAAAACTGCTTTCAAAACTCATCATGGCCACTTTCAATTTAGAGTCATGCGTTTTGGGCTATCTAATGCACCAGCAACTTTTCAATGTTTAATGAACTCCATATTGGCTCCATTCATGAGGAAGTTTGTGCTTGTGTTTATGGATGACGTTTTGATCTATAGCAAGTCTCTAGAAGAACATGTTATCCACATGAAAATGGTCTTTGAAGCCCTCAGGCAACACAAGTTATATGTGAAGTTTAGCAAATGTGCTTTTGCCCAGTCCAAAATTGATTATCTGGGTCATATCATTTCTCAAGATGGAGTGGCCACTGACCCATCCAAAACAGCAGCCATGGTACAATGGCCAGTTCCCCAGTCTTTCACTGAAGTAAGAGGATTTCTTGGGTTGACTGGGTATTACAGGAAGTTCATAAAGAATTATGGGGTAATTGCTAAACCTCTAACTTCTATTCTCAAGCTGAAAACATTTGTTTGGGATTCTGAAGCACAAACTGCTTTTGATACTCTGAAATCTGCTATGAGTTCAGCACCTGTCTTGGCATTACCACTTTTTGATGTACCATTTGACATTGAGACTGATGCTTGTGATAAGGGTGTGGGAGCAGTTCTCTCTCAGAATGGGCATCCAGTAGCATACTTCAGCAAAGCATTGAGCAAAGCTAACTAGAAACTTTCAACTAATGAAAAGGAATTCTTAGCTGTCTTAATGGCAATTGATAAATGGAGGCCATATCTTCTGAAGAAACCATTCATTATCAAGACAGATCACAAAAGCTTATGCCATTTACAAGATCAAAGTCTTTCTACTGAAATGCAAAAGAAAGCAATGGCCAAATTAGCAGTTTTGCAATTCAAGCTGCAGTACAAGAAGGGGCAAGATAATAAAGTGGCTGATGCACTGTCCAGAGTTGGACATTTTTTCTCCACTCAATCTATTTCTGCTGGTGTTCCAGTCTGGATTCAGGAAGTTCTTAACTCTTATGAGGTGGATAGTAAAGCTCAAAATCTTCTTAAGGAATTAGCCATTGTCAGCCCTAACTCTCAAGGGTATACACTCACTGATGGGTTGATCAGGCACAAGAAGGTGATTTGGGTGGGAGCCAACACAGCTTTACAAACTAAAATAATTTCTGCTTTCCATGCTTCTGCTATTGGGGGCCACTCAGGTGTTCAAGCAACATATCAGAAGCTGAAGAAGATATACTCTTGGGCTGGCATGAAACAATCTGTGGAATCCTTTGTCAAGCAGTGCTCCATCTGTCAACAGGCCAAGCACGAGAACTGCAAAACACCTGGCCTACTGAGCCCTCTACCAATACCTGCAGGACCCTGGCAAGACATTTCAATGGATTTCATAGATGGTTTGCCCAAATCTAGAGGATTTTCAATGATCATGGTTGTGGTGGACAAATATACAAAATATGCCCACTTCTTACCCATGAAACATCCATACACAGCTGCTTCGGTGGTTCAGTATTCATGAGCAATGTGGTGAAACTCCATGGAATCCCAAAATCCATAGTGTCAGACCGGGACAAGGTGTTCACAAGTTCATTTTGGACTGAACTATTCAACGCTTTGGATACGAAACTCAAGATGAGCACTGCTTATCACCCTCAAACGGATGGCCAGACCGAGAGGGTGAATCAATGCCTTGAAATGTACCTCAGATGTGCTGCTAGCTCAACACCTCAACAGTGGTCAAAATTGTTACCTATGGCTGAACTTTGGTACAACTCTGCTTACCATACAGCTCTGAAATGTTCACCATTCAAAGCACTTTATGGGCAAGAGCCATCCCTGGTATTGACTCCATCTATACCACCCACTGACAACTCTGCAGTGGCAGGCACATTACTGGAAAGACAACAGTTCCAAGCAATGCTTAAAGATCACCTTGCAAAAGCTCAGAATAAAATAAAAGTGCATGCTGACACAAAACGCAGTGACAGAACCTTTCAGGTTGGAGAACAAGTTTTATTGAAACTGCAACCTTATGCTCAATCTTCAGTGGTTAATAGACCTTGCCCCAAGCTTGCACTGAAATTCTTTGGCCCTTACACTATCACTGAAAAGATAGGAACTGTGGCTTACAAGCTAGATCTGCCTGAAGGTTCTCAAGTGCATCCTGTGTTCCATGTATCACAGTTGAAGCCCTTCACTCCGGACTACACACCAGTGTTCAAGGAATTACCAGCTCCACCATTATTGAACATTGAAGATCTGAAACCTGCTGAAGTGTTAGACCGCCGCTTGACAAAGAAGGATAATTCAGCAATCACTCAAGTACTAATCAAATGGTCGAAGCTACCAATGAAGATGGCAACATGGGAAGACTACTACGTCATCAAAGAAAGATATCCACAAGCAGCAGCCTGGGAACAGGCTGCATCTCAAGGAGGGGGTAGTGTCACAGCTGGTGACACGAGAGTGACGAGCAACAATCACTGTGTGGCAAATGATGAAGTTTCGGCGGCTGTTCCCGCGCAAGACATTTCGGCCTCCGGCCCATGAGTTCCGGCCCAGCCCAGAAGACGCTGGCGTGTGTGCGTAGCTTAAGTACCGGAGAGGCAGAGAGAAGAAGCAGGCTATTTGTAATTGAGTTCCACTCTCCTATGTTCTTACTTGTTCTCCACTCCAACCCCATTGCTGTTCTCTCTACCTTGTATCCAGATTTGGTTGTGATTAATCCAAGCTATCCGTACTATAAGCTGTGATCTTCTGTATTTTGTGTTTGTGAATCCTGTGGGTACTACACTGTGAAATGATATTGTAGGAGTAGTCTGCAACAAGGAATTGTTTAGCTTTAGTTTCATTATTCTTGTCCGGTTCCTTAGGCGTTGCATGCCCAGTTCCACGCTTTGATAATTCGGCAGTTGGATTTCAGTTGAGGTAGTGCGGGCTTCTTATGTCTACCAATCCATCTCCACCTGCTGTGTGCACTTAACTTGTTTGGTGCAAAAATAGGGTACTCCTACTAATAACCTTGACCTTCACAAAAGACAAAAGGAGAGAATCCTGTTAAGGACAAGGAGTGCCTCGATCAAGAACATTAATATTATACATCGTCTTTAGAGTTTGAGAACACAATCACACCGTTCTCATTGCATTGCGATGGACACGATACAACTAATTAAACATCCTGGACAGCTCGGCAGAGGAATCTAGGAGCAGTTAGATACACCCATGCAGGATGGCGGCTAGCATCTTTAATCAGGATAAACTGAGGAATCTTTGCGTAACCACTTAATTTGTTGAGCGTGGGATTGGTCACCTGTCAAGTTACTTATCATTTGGGCACTATAGCCAATGAGAGGCCACATCTCGTACAAACCCATAACTCACTTGAGATGTTACTACCTGCTTCACAAATCGTTATGACATGGAGTGATGGAGTAAAAGTAGAAGAATTGAACTCTCCAACTACCGTTAGTTTTTTGCCTGCTTTATAGTGCTAAGCGTTTGTTGGGGAGATTTCATCCTCGTCGGCATGGAAGCAATGATACACATGTCGTATCCTGATTTTCTGGAGGAAGTTTCAGCTCCTTTTGATGCATCTTCCTGTTCTCTTGGGTTTGCTCAATTTCAGTCAAGATACTAGCTCGCTCCTTTATATTGATGAGCAGTTCTGTGTTGGGTTATGTGGATTGCTTGGTGTGCAAATTCAGTATTAAAAAAGCAGATTTGCACCTCAGCAGTTTGAAAAACTCTTAATTTTGCTGGGGTATATGACCATTACACCTTTGTTTCACATAATAGTAAATTTATGAACTAAGTTAATTCATAACACCGCATTCTTCATATTCTGAAGAGGAGGAAAACATATTTTAGTTCTTGAAATTATCAGCCTACCACATTTTATACACGACAATGGACTAAAATCGAGAAACCGAAAAGGTACGAGGCTGTAGGTGCTATCTCACGCCCCGCTCGTTAACCTGCCGGCGCACAGACATACGGGACCCAAAATGTGTGAATTGGTTCCGTCGGCGTTGCTGACGAGACCAGTAGTTGGCGAACGGCAAGGCACCTCGAGAGCACCCGTGTCATACCGGCCTGCTGCGCGGGCGGGTCCGGAGGCTCGCGGCCATGCTCACTTGCACAGTTCAAATATGCAATTTAATTCATGTCGCTAATCGGGCCATTTTCTCATCACCATCCTTTAAACTTATCATGTTCTGCTAGACACAGTGATAGTAATTGGAGGATAGATAGTTGGGGTGAGAAGTCTACGGAAGAAGAGAGGGATTGAAGGAGAGACGATGCTGTATTATCAGCGTAATAGAGTTTGTTTACAACATGGTTGATGGCTTCTGGGCCTAGTGCCACACCGGGCTGGACAACATCGGCGGCCGGGTTGTCGTACTAGCAACACGTTCCTCTTTCTAGTTCTCACTATTCACTTGCTCATTGCTACCATTTCTTGCCCCGCGGCACCCAATCTCAGAAAAAACAGCTCAGATCTGTACCCTCCTGTTTGGTGTAGTCGTTAAAAGACATCATCTAGCATATATTACGGATGGCTCATATTCTGCACGTTCAGAGTGCTGTGGACAAGGAGCAGGGTGCTATCAGTTCAGGACCTGTATAAGGTAGATCAAACAACAAGCTCCAGTTTAGGAAACAAGAGAAGCAAGAGGCTACCCGAAGGCTGAAGAAACTAATTGGGAAGCTAGCATATAGTCAGGAGAACCCACTGTCCCGACGTTCCCATTGCTTCCCCAGGTCCAGATGTAAGTTTCAATAAAATGAGGAGCTTCTTTGTCACCCCGTGTTCCAACCAAACTTACCGTAACTAACACTGCCAATCGGTGAACTTGAGACATCAAAAGAAATTCTGTCAAAGAAAACTCACCACATTGGTTGACTCCTGGTGCCTCGCAAGCCTAAGAGCGGACACACACTGTGAATCACGACTGATAGCGTCCATGCCTTAATACACACGTACATTACCCCAATTTCTCTTGAGCTTCGAATCACGTTCGGTGCTCCTTTTAAAGCCAAGCATGGTGTGGTCAAATTGTGGCAACTATAATGGCCAGAAGTAAACAGGCAGTGGGTCGGTGAAGGTGAAGTATAACACCATTGGTTTTATTCAGTATATGGGACCAGTCTGTACTGTTTGTAGTGCGTCAATTTGATGCTGGACGAACCTGTAACCTTTCTTGGCCGCATCATATTTAACCAACCAATAGCTAGCCAAACAGCCACACTCACGTTCGCAAGAACTTGGCCTGTAGAGAAAACAACACCGGGCATGATCTGGTTGTTAGTTTCAAATGGATAACACACAGCCAAAACCGAAACAAAGGTGTAACATAATCTGAAAGGATAACAGCAAGTTCGTCTAACAAAAAGGGATAGGTAGTCTCCATACTCAGATGCAAGGTTCAGAATGTCTACTTCGCCCCTAACACATTGTACGTGATGCGCAAGACTGGTTCTTTGAGAGGAAAACGAGCCTGAAGATTCTTCTGCTCCGGCCTCTCCTTCTCCCCGAAGGTAACATGTCCATCAACTGTGGAAACCGACTTAGCCGCAGACGCAAATGGATCTGTACCCTCCTGTTTGGTGTAGTCGTTAAAAGACATCATCTAGCATATATTACGGATGGCTCATATTCTGCACGTTCAGAGTGCTGTGGACAAGGAGCAGGGTGCTATCAGTTCAGGACCTGTATAAGGTAGATCAAACAACAAGCTCCAGTTTAGGAAACAAGAGAAGCAAGAGGCTACCCGAAGGCTGAAGAAACTAATTGGGAAGCTAGCATATAGTCAGGAGAACCCACTGTCCCGACGTTCCCATTGCTTCCCCAGGTCCAGATGTAAGTTTCAATAAAATGAGGAGCTTCTTTGTCACCCCGTGTTCCAACCAAACTTACCGTAACTAACACTGCCAATCGGTGAACTTGAGACATCAAAAGAAATTCTGTCAAAGAAAACTCACCACATTGGTTGACTCCTGGTGCCTCGCAAGCCTAAGAGCGGACACACACTGTGAATCACGACTGATAGCGTCCATGCCTTAATACACACGTACATTACCCCAATTTCTCTTGAGCTTCGAATCACGTTCGGTGCTCCTTTTAAAGCCAAGCATGGTGTGGTCAAATTGTGGCAACTATAATGGCCAGAAGTAAACAGGCAGTGGGTCGGTGAAGGTGAAGTATAACACCATTGGTTTTATTCAGTATATGGGACCAGTCTGTACTGTTTGTAGTGCGTCAATTTGATGCTGGACGAACCTGTAACCTTTCTTGGCCGCATCATATTTAACCAACCAATAGCTAGCCAAACAGCCACACTCACGTTCGCAAGAACTTGGCCTGTAGAGAAAACAACACCGGGCATGATCTGGTTGTTAGTTTCAAATGGATAACACACAGCCAAAACCGAAACAAAGGTGTAACATAATCTGAAAGGATAACAGCAAGTTCGTCTAACAAAAAGGGATAGGTAGTCTCCATACTCAGATGCAAGGTTCAGAATGTCTACTTCGCCCCTAACACATTGTACGTGATGCGCAAGACTGGTTCTTTGAGAGGAAAACGAGCCTGAAGATTCTTCTGCTCCGGCCTCTCCTTCTCCCCGAAGGTAACATGTCCATCAACTGTGGAAACCGACTTAGCCGCAGACGCAAATGTGCGAGCATTGTCCAAGGCCTCGCCAGAGCTGGCCACGACCAATCCTCTTACAACTCACCACACACGCGCGCACCACCGGCGGCGTCTCCAGCTCGTACGTGTAAACCTTGCCAGGCAGCCTGTTCCGGTAGTGGTCACGCTCCACCTGCATGGTCTTAAGGTCCAAGGAGAAGAGCCACGTCTCCTCCTCCGCCGGCGTCATCACGACGTACCCGCGTCCCTCGCCGACAATCTTCGCAGTGGCGGTGGCAAAGAAACACTCCTTCCGTCCCGGGAGCCCGCGGGTGACCTGAGACAAGATAAGAGTCCTCTCGAGGTTCCACTCGCTGCCGCTGCACAAATCCTTCACGAACACCCTGAGCTCGTCGCCGACCAGGCTGACGAGCCGCAACACGCGT
>LAPY01002898.1:11715-26166 GCA_000970635.1 Eragrostis tef
CTCTCCTGCCTCCGGCCGGGGACTGCAGCCGTCATGGTCGTCGCCCGTGTCTGCGCGCGCGAGCCGCGCTGTCACCGCCGCGCCCTCGCCCGCACACCCCGAGCCTGCTCCCGCCCACGTCAGGCAGAGTCACCCCGTCGTCCCGCTCCTCTCGCCCGCGCGCTCGTCTTTCACCCTGCACGACTTCCTCCATGGCAGCAAAGTGATTTGCATTCAACTGTGCAATTTCCACCGGATTGAAGCATAAGTGATTTGTGTTCAGGATTTGGTGGCTGGGACCTTGATTACTGGAGCTGGAGACATCGATTCCTAAGGAATTTCTCAGGGCAGGCGTTTGCGGGGAGGGAGTTTGGAGTGGGAAATTGAGATATTCTCGCGCGAAGGAAACAGCATCGGGGGAGGAAAAGGAAAACAACTGAAGCATTTAAGTTTGATTTGGTTTCGATGAGCTCCTCTGTGGCCTTAGAACTTGCGCATCTGATGTCTTGCTCCTTGGAACTTGGAGCTAATCCTTTCGAACTTGAGCTAATCTAATTCTTGGAAATTGCATGGCGGTTGCGGCAAGGGTGGTGAGGACGATGGTGCCTGAGGTCGGGGATTGCGGGCTCGCAGGTGGGGCACGGCGTGGTAGGTGGTCATGGGCAAGTGCGCGGCGGGGCGAGGACGGAGGAGAAGGAGGCCATGCTGCCGTCGCGCTTGCCGAGGGGCTCGCGCATAGGAGAGGCACAGGCGACGCGCAGGCAGCACGGGACGAGAGAGCTTGACTGGCGAGAGGCGGCGCCACCGGCGGCGCCACCGGCGGCGGGAGGAAGAAGAAGAGGGGACGAGCAGAATCGGCTGAAAATCGAAAGAAGGATATTTGACTACAGACCATTGGAAATGAGAGCAAATGATGAATTGGCCCCTACCTGCTCCCTGGCTGATGCCCATGTTCTCTCTCAGTCGTCATTACTCTTTTTTTTTCCAAAAGGCGGCCGATAGAGCTTTGTTTATCACTTATCAATGTACATTGGAGTTTTGCTACCAAGGCCCCTGGCCGTCAGACGGCTACTGCGCTGTTCATTTCCTTCTCCTTGCTATTCTCCTTGCTATACTGCGCATGCATCGCCTGGGAGAGCTCGACTGGCGAGAGGCGGCGCCACCGGCAGCGGGAGGAAGAAGAAGAGGGGAGGGGCAGAATCGGCAATAAAATTGGCTAGAGGGTACATTTTGAATCAGCCAACTCTAAGGAGGGTAAATTTTGAAAATCATTGGGAAGAAGGGTATTTGGCTACTGGCCATTAGGAAGAAGGGCAAATGATGAATTGGCCCCACTGGCAAACCACCTCAACTACCAATTGATTACACATTGTTAGACACTTCAACAATACTACAAGTATGTAATGATTCATGAGTACAATCCCCAGCAGTATTGATTTTAGCAGTTGATTCAGTTAAGAGCTAGTACTTCCTATGTTCAAAATAATTGCAGTCCTAGTATTGGTCAAAGTCAAGAATTGCTGTCTTTGACTAACAATTTGTTGATTTCTACAAACTTGTATAGTTTAACAGCATGCAAATTATATATTACGAAAACATTTCTCCTGGTGATTTGAAAACATAGGAATCCTTAGTTACTACATGAGTTTATAGAAATCGTTGGTCAAAAGTATTAATTGTAATAAAGTAACTCTTAACAAAATATGTAGCCGGCAGTTTGTATTAATAGTCTAGACAGTGAATACATGTATGCCTTGTCTCTAACAACGAGGACAGAAAAACGGCAATGGAGTGTATCTCTAACTACTCTATTAAGTCATCTAATAATTATATTACAGGGACAGAAAGCTCGTGGTTGATTTGATAGCATCATGAAAAAAAAAACTTCACGTGCTACAGCAGCTAGTTTCTGAAGCGTTGTATTGGGGTTCAGTATCCTTAACCAGCTGGGAATTGCTGGTGCAGCATAAAGCAGCTAATACTTAGGAACTCGAAGCGGCAATACACACAACTTGCATGTACATACTAGCAGCATATAAAACTACTGAAGAGAGAAGAAAAGAAAACAAGACTAACAGCCAACCAAGGCAATGCACCAAATAAGAGAGAGATAATTATATAGTCTACACCACGACCTATGCCCCAGGTTTGTTTACATAGTTTTCAACTATATAACCAGGTAGAAGAGTTAGACAAGCTGCCCAACATACCTGCATAAAGTTGTAACGCTCTCTTCCAATTGATTCATTTTCAGCGATGGCAAAATATGCCAACATTGGATAGTGCCCAATATATGAGGCATAGCCGTCCCTCTGTATATTTACTGCCCATTCACTGCAAATAAAGAAAATATCAGGTGTTTCTTCTTATGAGTTTGTGACTCGTTAGACAACTTCAGTAATGAAAAACAAGATACTTACAATCTGGTCAAGTCAGCGTGCCCCGTACCAACATATTTGGCTTGAAGATGCTCAAGCTGAGAGTTGATGTTGAACCTGTCGCTAGCCTACAAAACAGGGCATTATGTTACAAATATTGCCGTCAAATAAGTCATAGAACAACCTATCTAGAGCAATAGAAAAATGATATACTACAGTCCAGTCAAATCAGAAAGAGATTTAAGTAAAACATGAAATATAATATCTAGCCGTCATAGACGACCAGGCAATAGTCGCCTAGTCGGTGCAGTTTCATCAATCAGCCAAGCAGAGAAATAAATAAATGATATGTGAAATGCTAGATATGTAACAGAAAGTCAACTTCTGAAAATAATCAATAAACTTACAAAGAATCTCAACAGCTACAGAATTAGGTTCCTGAGGCATACCACAACTACGTGTTCTTCAGGTGGCTATCGAGATGCTTGACCACCCTTAGATTATATGGAGTAACATATACTTTCCATAGTTCTACTTCACACGAAACCAGGGGAAATCAGTGCAGGCAATATAATAAGAGCATATTTAACACATAATCAAGGATGACACGAGCGTGTTACAGCACGGCCAGGGAAATGACAAGCAGCATGATGAACATGCTGTGGTAGACTAGTATTTCAATTTTGGATAGAAAACTAACGACTTGGACCAAGCAAGTGAATTCGGTTCTATATGGGGGTCTCCAAACATTTGCACCACCTCCAATTCATCAGGAACCAAGGGTTGACTTCACTACATTTGCACCCTCTATCTGCATGGCTAGGCAAATCGTCCATGTTTCCAACAGCACACTAAAGGTTCCATAATTTCTAAAGAGGTTCGATGTTAGTACTATGTCGAAAAAGGATGTGCCAAGGGATACTTGAACTAGCAGCGGAAATAAAACGCCCGCAAAAAAAGTTTGGCGGAGACAAGGTAACAAACTAATCAATCAAGAGATATAGGTCAGTGACTACCAACCTGCATGATGGCCGATTGCTTTGGTCCGTCAGCTCGACGAAAGAGCTCGAAACTCCAGAATCAGAACACCACCTATAAGCCAAAGGGAAGAGGGAATACGTTAGTCAGGGCCGAATCCGTGACAAGACAGCCTGGGACGAGCTCAAGCTCATCATGGTTCATGAGGGTTCAGATAAACCCCCCCCCCCCCCCCCACTTTGCAACCACGCCAACCAAGAAGAACACGAATCCGCAACAAGGTGGTATGATAGGAGCAACCATCACAGTAATTAATCAGGATTTGAATCACTCCGGCGCTCAACCCACTAGATCTGATGGGGAAAAAAATGGACGTCGGAGCCAACCTGGTGCTGCGGGAGGGAGTGCCGCTTGGCCTGGACGGCTCGGCGTTGTCGCGCTACGGTCCGGTGAAGGGAGGAGCCGGCGCCGCAGCAGCTCGGCGGAGGCGGCGCAGGGGGAGCGGGAAGAGATCGGGGGAGTTGCGCTGCCGCCGCCACTCGGACTCGGGGTTGGGAACTCACGGTACGAGGAAACGACGGTTCAGCCGTGGAGGCCGGCCTGGGCTGAGCCCTACTGCTTCTCAGGTCGATGGGCCGTTTAGTTCTGGACCGAGTTTGAGCAGATCGGCTGGATATTCCCATTTGAAATAGACTGGCCCGTTGAATGATTCCCATGGGCTTGTGACGTGATATTTCCGTTCTTAAGCCCATCACACACAGGAAACATTCAGCCCACTACTTGGCCTATCAGGCAAGCCCACCACTAATAAACCCTAATTCTCCGACTCCAACCCGGTCAGCCGGCGAGTCCCCCCAGCCCGGCGCCGTCGCGTTCTCGCCGGCCGAACACATCCGCGACCCTCCGCCTGGACTCGTACGCCCAGCCGGCCGTGGCCCTCCTAGGCCTGAAACATTTCGCTCTCAGGGCTCTCCCCCATCCCATGGCTCTCGCGTGGGCATCTCAAGCGCGCCGCCTCTTCCTCGCCGGCGCGGGAGCTCCGGCGAGATCCTTCCACGCCCATCCCTACCAAGGTAAGCAAACTCTATCCCCCTCCGCCTCGTGAAACCCATCTTGCGTTGCGTTGATGATTGGAGTTGATTCCTGCTGCGCAGCCAAGGTGGGGGTCGTGGAGTTCCTGAACGGCGTGGGGAAGGGCGTCGAGACGCACGCCGCGAAGCTGGATGAGGCGGTCGGAGGCGACCTCCAGAGGCTCCTCGAGACCCGCACGCTGAGGCTCAAGAAGCTTGGGATCCCCTGCAAGCATGTACGTCACAAATCGTCTTGTAGTTGGAGTGGCTGGCTGATGCTGTTACTTTTCATGCTCATGGCTGGATTTTTAGCGTCTCGTCATGGAAATGTTGCTATTGTCTTGTTGTCTGATCGTGCGATGCTTAAGTAGAATCATTGGACTGTTTCATGTACACTGAGTTCCTGCAGTGGTTTCTGCTTGAGATGCAAAGTACATCTGTCCATATAGCTTGGCTGGCTAATATGTGGGGTGATTTGGCATTTTCAGAGGTCAATTTGACATGTTTGTAAGATAAATTAGTCTGACTTACATTTAGCGGCGTATTATATTCGGATAGTGTCTCCCTAGGGTGTATTGTGTACAATTCTGTATCTAGAGGCCGTCATAAATGAAAACTCTAATTTGCTTCAGCTCTCGTGAAAAGCAAGCTAACCTGATTATTTCCCTAAGGTGAAATTTCTGGCTCCAAGTAAGCTATGTGGTTTGGCAACGCTTTGGATGCAACATTGGAATTTGTTGAGCTGACAGAATATAAGATCAATATTGGCCTTGTTTAACATTATCTAGATAGTAAATGCAAAGTGTCATAAGATTGTGTGTTTCCTTTGCAATAAGGACAGGCTATTTTTGTTTGATGAAGCTCCTGTTAGGATTTCTGTTACTAATATTTCTGAATGCCAAGAGATCTTGAGTGCACAAGGACCCAAATTTTGCTTGTAAGACTGTTGCAAGGAACATGAACATCAAGAATATGTTTTGTTGTTACATTGCCACTTTGAGGAGTGTTTAATTTAATGTGGGCGTCCATTCTAATATGAGCTTGTGAAATCAGTGAATGCCAATAACGTTTGGGATTCCATTCAGTTTTATTTGAGTTCAAATGTTCAAGTTGCATCAGGGCATCAGCAATTGGATTCGAAAATTAAGTTTAAACCATTGCAAGTCATTTTTTATTATGAGTGAGTTAGTTGCAAAGCATTCAAATGCCATCACATTATTGGAGTGTTCGGTTGAATGATCAGGATGTTGCCCGGGAAATATACTACCTTAAAAAAATTTCAATACATTTAGCACATCCTTTTAATTTCACACGCTAGATGTTTTCAGTTCCGAAGTAAGGAATACTGTGAGTAATGTTTCGGATAACCATCTAGAACTGTCTATGCAACTACTGAATGTTATCAAGTTACTGCACATATTGAGGTTCATTGGTTTAGGAAAACATATTTCTGGGTATATTCCAGCATTGCAAATTTTAAATTGTAATTTGATTGGATTTTTTAGAGAAAAATGAAAATAATGTTTGTCTAAACTAGTTTCATTTGAGATATTTAACTTGTTTGTGTATACCAGGTAGTTCTTGCTTTCAGTATGTCTAAACAAATTTTCAACTGCAAATTTGCAGTCCTCAATTGAGGCCCATTGATTGAATTCAGGGAAATCATGCTTTCAGTATGTGGACTAAGTTTAGCAACATATAGTTGTATATAAACATCTGATACCGATGCAAAGTGTACGTCATAATATTAAATATGGGTTAGGATGTTTAGGGTCTTGACCTCAAACATTGTCTTGTTCGTTGGGATATGTTTGGTTGTTTAGTTTCATATTTTTTTTGTTATATCTTAACATTGAGAATCAGTAAGGTTGCTTAACTGGCTAATTAATTCCTTGTATTTGAAATTTTTACCTTCTATGCAGAGAAAGTTGATTTTGAGTTTTGCGCACAAATATCGCCTCGGTCTCTGGAAGCCCCGAGCAGAACCCAGGAAAGTTGAATGAAGTTGGTTCATCACTTCGAAAACAGTCTGCTGCTTTTGGATGCAAGCATATTTGAGAGATTGATTAGTTCTACCATCTTAGGGTCCCTGTGGTCATGCTTGTTTGCAGCAGTTGAATATAATCTGAGAACTTAACTACCTGTGGCATGTTGTTATTCATTTTTCTCTACAATGCCAACTGCAGTTTAAACTTAACCTACAATAACAGACCCACGGGCTCGTAAATGTTAGTATCTTTTCACAATTGTAAGTTATTGTGACCGTTTTTTTTTTCTTTTCCTTTTGAATTCTTCTACACATTCAAACATGACTAGATACTGCTGTGAAATGCAAATCTGTGTGTGCGTTAATCTTGTTCCAGTCATCCTATTTAAAAAAGATGAACCTGGTAGGCGTATGATGAATGCTGTTTTATTTGGAACACAAGAATTTCATATGATTTTTAAGATTGTGACAAAGGCATGACTGAAAGGACGCAATTGCAGGCGTCAGTTTTGCCGGACAGTCGAAAACGAAATAGCCTCGAAATTCTGTATGGAAGGAAACACGTGGCATCCGTTCCCTTTATTGTGCATCACAAATTCATTTTATTCACAGGCCATGTACGAAACTGCAGTACAATTTTTCACATCCCTCTATTTGTGCCTGCTTGCTAGTCAACCTATATCCCCAGGCTGTCAAAGTGGCTCTTAACTCCAAACTTTGACGAGGAGAATAGTTTCATGTACTTGGAGTAGTCCACTGATTTGTACCGTGCCTGGCGACTCTTTTTTTTTTTTGTTGAAGCTCCGGAAGGGGGCCAATCGTCGTGTTCGGGCACGGCTGGTGGAACATTGCCGCCGAGATGCGCTCTTTGTCAGGGCCCCTGCGCTCAACGCTTACTCCTTGGTTATCATCCATAAAAACATGATTTTAGCCATGACATCATGGTTTCCCAGTAGAAACTCATTTATTTGATTTTAGTGGAAATAAACAACGGCATGTTTTTCGGAAACAATTATTGAAAATGTGTTTTTTTAGAGTATTATTGAAAATGTGTTAGTTGTAATTATCTTGGGCTTCCGGCCTCATGGCTCTCATCACGTTGGGCTCTGATCGATGCAAAATTACTCCTACTTGGCTAAGCGACAAAAAGAAATAAGAAGAAAAACTCCCACTCTGCCACTCGACTCTGGGGAAAGGAGAGGCGTTGCGAACCTCTTCCTTCCACAGAAGAACGGCAGCCGCCATACTCCGGTGGCGTCGATTCGATTGGGTTGTTCTCGTCCATTGGTAAGGAGGCTTGGATACAATTTCTTTTGGGGAGGGATTTTTATCTGCTTTGTGGGGAGGGAGGGATCTCTTATCTGCTATCAAATCCAAGTTTTCCAAAGGGAACAAGGACAACTGGACACCCTGCCTGACGCTAGATCGTTACCATTGATGTCTAGTCTCTGGATATGCATAGCATTATTGTGTTGATCTTTTCCGTTGCCTTTGTTTTCTGGTGCAGTATATAAGTGCAAAAGTCAGTTAAGAAGTTTTGTAGTCTGAACCTATATTCCATTGCTTCTGACGTCTGAATAGAGAAAAATAATAATACTGTAACGTCTTTAGGTACCAAGTTCCAGCGTCCACTGTCCATATCTCATTCTATTTCAGCATTCGCTTTTAAATTTGTTTGATTTAATGTCGGACAGAACCAGGGAGGTGGATTACACATGGTATGGTGACACTACTGGTTGGCAGGATCGATCTTGTTGGCGCTTAGGCCATCGTGTTAGAAATCATACTCAGACTAGTCATTAGAGATACAAGAATAGCATTTTCCATGTTTCGATGATTAAGAGTCAAATAGATTTGATTGTGTTGATGATTAATGAGTGGAATAGGTTATATTGCGGTGATGACTAATGAATTTCTACTAGACACAACAAATATAGGTGTGTTTTCTTTATTAGAGGGTCTTTGCCCTCGGATTCGAGTAGCCAATCCGTTTTCTACCGACCCTGGAATGCATGCACACATGATGCTTTTCAGATTAAAAGAGGCACAATGAAATTTCTAACTTCTGACAGTGCTCCTATGTTATGTCACTAGTATTTATGCTGTACTTATTTTCCCTGTCCATTTGGCCCTTTTATAGGCACCAAGATGGTTTGCACCAATATTCTATTGGTTTGTTTTGGCATCTTAGATTGGGGTTGTTCATATACGATTGAATTTCAAATGTACTCCTATCAAATAGAAATGTCCTAGCTGATGGGGGGATGGCTGTACCCACCAGTTGCCACCTTTTCATGTCATAGTTCAAAATTTTTGTGACAAACAATGAAACAGGTAGCTCTAAAGTTGACTTGCAAGCTGAAATTTGTAGCTTTGCTTGCTCACATCGATTATGCCAGTTTCGAGTTAGTACCATTGATTTGTCACTTATATGCATCTACAGAAGATATGATGAGCTGTATTTACCATGAATCATGTTGGAGCCCATGAGACACGACACAAAATGCTTTCTTATGTGGTTTTTTGGTTTGTACAGGTTACATAATACCAAATTCTTAGCCCCCTATTATTTAGTATATTCAGTTTTTGGGTAAATCTTGTTTTCTGCTTTGGCAAACAACTTTTGCGGATGTTGCACATATTAAAAGAATCATTTGGTTCTATTAATTGTGCCTGCACATGTTGGATTGTATTGGTCAACATATCCTTATAACTGAGATTCTGGTTATTCAAATTCTTGCATTAGGTGTTAACCTAATGTAGTCAACACTATTTATATGGTCCTGTAGTTGTGTTTTTCTTCTAACAGAACTTCAATCATATAATGGTTTGAATTCAGATAAGAAACTGCACATTTGTGCTTGTATTGTATTCCACCGAGGAGATGGGGGTTCCGAAACAAAGGTGGACTCCTGAGGAAGAGGCTGCTCTTAGAGCTGGGGTAGCAAGGCATGGAGTTGGAAATTGGCGCACAATATTGAAAGATCCAGAATTTAGTTCCACTTTGCGCTATCGTTCAAATGTTGACATAAAGGTTAGAATCATTCACTTTATTCCACTTGCCTAAGCTTGATTTTTAGTGAAGGAAATTCTAATTTTGATATTTCTTGAATTATGTGTTATTTGATGTTGAATCTCTTTATTTCATCTTCACTCTTGATGTTCATCCCCTCTTTTCTACTAATTACTACTTAGGACAAGTGGCGCAATATGAATGTAATTGTCACTGCGTCGGGTACTCGTGAAAAGGTGAAGACTGCTGCGAAGAAAACCAAAGCTGCTCCTAAGAATAATGATCACTCCACAGCAATCAGCACAGTTACCTCAGATGCTGAAGATGAGATTGTTGATGTAAAGCCTATACCGTCAGTTTCTAGTGAAGGGTGTACTTTAATTTCAAAGAAATACCAGTCAAGGTAATTACATGTATACAGTAAGTCTAATGCATAAATCTAACCTTTTGTTGTTTTCTTGCGCTGTGTTAGCAATATGAAACTAATATTTTGAGTGCTTCACTTTAGTTCAATGGATTACCTGCAGGCTAGACAATATTATAATGGAGGCTGTAAAGAACTTGAATGAGCCGACGGGTTCACACAGAACTGCTATTGCTAATTACATAGAGGTGTATATCTCTCATTTGTTTTTGTTCTTCTTAGTACTACAGCTATATGTTCAGTCAAAAAATTTAGATAGCAGACAGCTTGTCACGTATTGATAAAGCATATACAACATCGGACTAGGTGGCACCACCTAGGTGTTGCGATCTTGCCCAAATTCTTAGGCTGCCTCAGACTATCTGAAGGCTTATTATGCCTGAGCACTTCAGCAAAATAGCAAACATATCGTCATAATACCAGAAACAAAAGCTGCAACATGCCTAACCTGATTATGTCGTATCAAAAAGAGCTGCCAGACATTGAAGAATCCCATAATTAAGCAAGTCTGGTCAGCTTATAAGATTTCCTCCTTTTTGTGCAAGAACCGCAACCTACTTTTGTTCACCATCTTCTAGTTCAGTGAAAAGCAAGCTGTTCCAGTGTGTCTTCTTGTAGAGTTGTGTTGTCTTTGAAACTGTCATCATGTTCCAGCTTGCTTGTTTTCTAATAAAAGTTCTTGTGAACTGAGCAATTCTGCCTCTTATTTGCTACATGCACAGTCAGTTTCTTACACTGGTTTAATATAGGAGCAATATTGGCCACCTAGTGATTTTGATCACTTATTGTCTGCAAAACTGAAGGAATTGACCACCAGTGGGAAATTGCTGAAGGTATTTTCCTTTTTAATCCCCTGCTTTGTTTTTATGCTTTTTGAGAAAGTGAAATATTCTAGTATTCGATGATAACATGTGGGCAAATTCAATTGATTAAATCACCTAATTTTCATCTAACTGGAACAGTTGACATGCCAAAATGATATATATGACAATAGGATATACCAAGGTTTCTCAAGATTTGTTGCAAAAGGCACACACACTTTTTGCAGTCACTTCACTGCAGCCTCTTTGTTGTTCCGGGCCTATCTTTTAATGCTGAATATTTGTATTATAAGCTACTCAGGATATGCATAGTTCTCGAATTTTGCGGGCAAGTGAATCATTTTTACCCATGTGAATAATTTCTTCTTTTTTTATTCTTTTGAAAGTCATGTGAAGAATCTTGAGCACTAACAAAAGTGTTCTGATGGATGATTGCAGGTGAATCGGAAGTACAGGATAGCACCTAGTTCACCATACTCAGAGGGCCGCCGCCCCAAAATGCTGCTGCTAGAAGACATACAAAGAGAGTCCTCGAAATTAGGGAGTGATGATAGTAAAACCCTCACAAGGATTCAAGTTGATGCGGAATTAGCTCGTATGGCAAACATGACTGCTGAGGAAGCTGCAGTGGCTGCCGCTCGTGCAGTTGCAGAGGCAGAGGCTATACTTGCTGAAGCTGAAGCAGCTGTGAGAGAAGCAGAGGCTGCAGAAGCAGATGCCCAAGCAGCACAGGCATTTGCTGAAGCAGCACTTTTGACATTAAAGAACAGAAATGCTGAAAAATTGGTAATAGCTTTAGTCTTTAAATCCTTACTGTCCTCTTTTCCTTCAAATGTAGAAAAGGCCTCATAGTCCCATCTACAACTTAATGGTTATTGGTAAGTTGTCACTAAAAATTTCTGAAACCAGCAACTTTGCATAAGTCCGTTGACTTTATTCAATAAACATTATGGGTTGCAAAGGCACTTATGTCAAGGTATAGAAAAAGGCAAGTAGTCATTCTTTTTTTTTTCCCTCGTTATTGTTCTTTTTTTTTCTGTGCGAGTATACTGTTCTTTCTCTTAACTTGCATGCTATTCAAGAAAAACATTTGAAATGAAGGATCTTTAAACTAATGGTTTCTAGAGTTTGGCAGAAATGAGCATACAACCAAACCTGTTTTTGACATGCCAGCAAGCTAAGATCTCTTTCCCGCTTTGTAAACCAAGTGGGACCTCAAGATACCATTTGACATCTTGCTTATTGTAGTCATGTGCGACTATGTTCCATCCCAATATAGCTACACTCTTGCATTTTTGTTTTACCTTTAAAATTTATCTATGCATATTAAAAATGGTACTTACAAACTTACTGTTGCATGCTTGTGCCTTTTTGTTTTCATCGGAACCCTATTTCTGGAATCCTTTGAGTTAAATATGGTCAACACGCATTTTGAAGTAGTTCATAACTGCATCTTGCTGGGTTTTAGGTGTGAGATATTAGTTGCACTGCTCTGTTCAGTAAGTGTTTTTTTTTGTTTTTCCCCGGACTTTGCAGTGTTCGTAAGGAATAGCAACAGTTTCTGACATTGTCAAAGGAACTTTGCTTTGATTCACCATTTATTTTCAGTCCCAACTACTTGCAATAGAAACCTAGGTTGGAAAACTTTCAGTTACAAAGTTTATTTCCATCTTTGTCATTTTACTTATCTTCTATATATGTCATACTCCCACACCATATCTTCTATATATAGTAGTTCATAAGTGCAGACACTGCCGCACCATGTTTAGATTTTGAGGAAAAAGCTGACCTAGATATGACTCCCACCTCAATAACATCACAGTAACATTCCCTCACTATAAGAATCAACATTGTTGAAAGCTATTTCTTTTCATATCAGAGTGCAAGCGCATGCCTTCTGTGCTGACCGGATTGTCGATCTTACTAATAATAAGGAAAAAAAAATGGTTTGCTGCTCCTTCAGACTCTGACTCCTTGACGCTGATGTGCATGCAGATGGGCCAAGCATGATGCTACTCAGCTGTTCTGGTTCAGTGGTGCTGCAGCTGCCGGTTGCCTATTTGCTTTTGTACTGTTGTTGTACCAGTATGTTACTTGAGTTATGAGCTTCAACTCCACCAAAGAGAATACCAGCTTGGTATTCCTCGTGGCACCAGAACTATGGGAAGCTAAAAACTATGTCAGCGAGACGCAGCGGTGCAATGTCTCTCAGTGAGAAACATCGGTGCAGTCATCATGGCCTCCACTTGAATCTCTTAATTACGATTCTTCAGCTTTATTGCCCTTGCGGTTCGCTTCCTAGCTAGCTTGCACTCACATTCTGTTATTCATGCATGTCTACTATACCTTCCTCCCCTCCTCGATCTTGACCATGCTCTCTTGTCTGACAGAATGGTGTGTGGGATGATGGGGTCATTTACCGGTTGTTGAGACCGTGGCTTCTATGTTGGTTTTGCCGGCCCTGTCATGTGCAGTTGAAGTGCTGTGCCAGTCGTGTGGGTAGCGTTTGCCTCATTTTGGAGGCGTTGTATTCCATTCGAGGTCATGTCCATCCGTGTGACAGTCCTTAAGCTGATCCCCACCTTCGCCCCTCTGCGTAGTACTAGTTAACCACGTCGTGTCGAATGTGAATAGTTTAACCACGGTTTTTTGCTGCAAGCTCATCATGACATCCTGGTTGGATCGTTCGCGAGTCGACCTGTAGGATGGAGCCTGGGCAGGCCTGAGGCTAGAACCTCATGTCTGACCGACCAGTCCAGCTTCTGGTCTTGGAGAAGACGAAGGCCTTGTCACAATTCTGCGCGTACGCTTTCTTGGCCCGGAGACGTAGGGATGTGTGAAGTTGGAGAGTTGGAAGAATGGGGTCCAAAGAGCCCATCCACGAAGTCATCAGTCATTCTATCTATTATCTTAGTATTTGAAGAGAAAAAGGAGCTACCACGTTCGCTCTCAAAGCCACGAAATTAGCACGTTAATCGAAAAAAAGAAAAGCTATGAGCCGTCGGATTTTATGAACATTTAATGGTCAAGATTAAACCAAGAATCCATGTCAAATAAAACTGATGTCCAGCATAAATTCGGAATAATTAAATTCAGAATAAAAAAGTAGAGGAGTCTGTGTAGAACGTAACTGAGAAGTAAAACGTATCCATTTAGGTCTCCTCGGCATGTTTTTCGTAGCCATCGAACAACAATTGACCGGTAGTGCACATGTACGTGTCAGATGAAAATATCTTTGTAATTAGTTTGGAATTGTACCCTGCCTCATTATATGAAAGGAGATCCAGTACGACTTGGTTGGATATGGGCGTTCTTTTTTCTCATCATAAACTCACATAAGACTTGGGGGCAAGGCTGCCATTCAAGAGTTGGCGATGAACGCCAGACCCAAGGGTCGGTTATCAATCCCAATTCCATCATGCATGAAGTCAGCGGCCGTCGGCGAGGCAGGCATACTATATTTGGAAGCAAAGTGTCACTCTGTGCCACATAAGCTTCGGTGATGAATGAGAGGAAGCAACACTGATACAAGGTCAGTAATGTGGGAAGTGTGTGGGCGATGCAGTGGCGAAGCTAGAATTCTAGCAACTGGGGGGTGCCAGCAATTGCTTTTGGGTGGTGCCATTTAGACGAAAAATTAGTGCCAAATCACGTAATTTAACTTTCTACCCTGGTGCTATGGCACTCGGGTAGCCTTATTCGGCTTCACCCCTGGAGCGATTGATCTTATTTTTGACAAATAATTCAGTACCCAATAATGTATACAATATATCTGCTCGGGTAGCTTTATGCGGCTTCGCC
>LAPY01002898.1:36574-47191 GCA_000970635.1 Eragrostis tef
CTCGCGAAGGCGATTGCCGACTACCTCGCGTTCGACTCCTACATGTACGCGCCGCTGGTGTCCGACCCTCCCCCTCCTCTGGCACCGCAGTCGCCGCCCCAGGCAGCGGCGCCCTCGGCAGCTGCGCCTCCTTCCGCTCCTCCTGGTACGGTATCCTTCAATTCCCCCATGTGCGCTGTAATTTCATCTCGGGTTGTGCTGATTGGGAGCAGATTCCCGGTGGCTAGTGGTCGTGGGTTTATTTCCATGGACTGTGTGGCCTCTTTGCTCCATGAATCCGCACAGGATGTTTTATGACTTAGAAGTGTGTATTCCGTTCAGGGATTGAACTTCTGGTCATGTGTCATAAATTTGTTTAAATTATGAAAGCAGCAACGATGCATCTAACCCGATGGAAAATTGAGACGAACAAACAGAATGACAGAATGAATTTGAGGGGTTTATGGTTTGAGGAGAACTCATCCTTGAATTGGTCAGTTTGTGACTGAGGCATCCCATTATTTTCATGGAGGACACCGGTCTTTACGTCATACTAGTTGTATCCTTGTCACGAAGGAAGCGGCGACATGCCAGCACATTTCATTCCTCAAGTCAAACAAGTGGGTACGTTTAGGATTTAAGTCGTAGCAATCGATTTGTTTCTCCGTTGCTCAATCCAAAGTAATCCATTAATTGATAGCAATACACCCGTCTGAAACGTTAGTCACTTCTTCCAAGTGCGTATAGCATGCAAAATCATTCAGATGCTGTTTGGAGAATCAATACCTAGTGACATGGATGGCTTCAATGCTGCACTTCTGTTCTAGTTCTTTAAAAGAGCTATAGGGAGGGAGAATCACAAAGAAACAGATAAACCGTGGTTAATACTAATAAAATCTTATTCTTGAAACTGATGCTCTGAGCTATTTTTGCCCTTTATGCATGCTGACCTTCGAGACAAAAACAAAATTACCAATGGCAATACATCCTTATTTGTCAGCCCAATGCACATTAGCACACTAACAATGCCATATAGTGATGGAACAGGTCTTGCACAATCTTGGTATCCTATTTATTTTTTAAGGAAATAAAACATGAATGTTCAGCGAGGATATACCTCAGTTTCTAGACCCAACACTTTGGTGCGCCAGTAGCACGTAGTGTTGGAAGAGGTATTGGACAGCTAACCACATTGAACTCTTATGGGCCACCTTTTGGTTTGAGGATCAGATTATTATACAATTAAAATTCACAAAACTACATTTTAGATCATAGTTGCAGAAAGACACATTTCTCTTGGATAATTCAAATAGACCCCAAGGGTTTTCACCATCACTTAATATCTAGCATCACAACATAGTTTTGTGCAATCTACGGGGCCTTGACAATATTGGCTGGTTATTTGAACTAGCAGTTTGGCCATGTAATCTATCTTCGAGAATGCAGCATAGTTTAAATTTCTCTTAATCATGTAATGACTTCACATTACTGTATGTTGCCATGTAAATTTTGCAGAGAAGGAAGTAACTTTGGTGCAAAAATACAGAAGCTCTTGGCAAGCTAACTTCACTGCCTGCTAGAAGCCTGGACGTGTTGGAGTTCGTGGAGTTGTGTCATTTTAGTATAAAGCTTTGAAATTTACCACTGTTGTTTCTTCACTCTGTTATGTTAGTGCCTCCCTTGGCGTTCCTTCTGAGCTATCCGGTGATGGCTCAACAAGTTAATGTGGGTAGTCTAGCTTACTAGTTCTAGCATATCATGTATGTTTAGTTGTTTACTAATACAGACCGAATTCTCAGATTGTCTTTTCAGTAATAAAATTCTCAGATTGTTCATTCTATCCTGTGACCTTTCACTTATGTATTGGCCCCTTGTCACTCTAATATTGCATTTTCTTCTCTCCTTTACTCATGTATCCACCAATATAATATACTCCTAGACAGATTGTGTTACTTTTCATGACTTCCTCTACTTTCAGGTTGTGCATCAGTATTTATTATTATCCAGTCTACCCTGAGTCACAATATGTCTTAATTGATGTTCTTTTTTTTCTTAAGTAAATCAAGAGACATCAGCAATGTGCATTTTCGGTAGCATGAATCTGGTATATATATAGTCTATTATTTGATCCTGTTGCCCGAGATTCTAAGAACAATTCTTGGATATTTGGATTGTATATTTTGATGTCAAAGCTGTCATATTTTGCTCCCTCTCAAGCTCTCTGCTTTTCTGTTGTCTTTCTGAGAAGCGTTAAGGTAATGTTTGCTTATTTGTTGAGCTTGAAATACCTTTTTAGTAGCTGTTCATAGCATAGATTAAAAAGGCATGGAATTGTGGTTCATGGGCCACTTTCATTATTGCTCTTCGATGTAACTTTTGTTTGGGTCTAATAAGGTTTAGTCACATGGTATCATGATCATGAGTTCATGGGGGCAAGGGCAGGCATGGACAATCATGAGATCTCATCTGATTTAAACATGGTTGAATATGATCGCCCCTTGTATTGGATCCTTATCAGGGAAGTACAATTTTCATGGCCATGCCTGAGATTTTTTTTTTGTTGCTAAGTGTGGGGATAAATGAGATTTAATCAGTGGTCCGGAGTCCGGACAGCATGAGAAATCCATATGGGAGGAAGGGAAGTGGCCAACCTGAACTAGTTGGAACAGAAGAACAGGCCCAGCCACATGCATGCACATGGCTTATAGCCCCCACATCCGAATGGACTTCCAACTGGATTGGGATATACATGTACTTGCAGACGCAACTTGAATTGTTTGTGTTTATAATTTGATGAAATGGTTGTCTGTGCATGAAAGAAAAAGGTGCTCCAACAGGTGAGGATTTAGCTTCTCCTGGAACTCAAATTACAAGTGCCTTTCTGTTGGTTCTGATTTCAGTAATACTGGACATAGAGATACCATAGTTTGATTTTTAATTTATTTCTGGTTAACTTTGGTTGTGATCCTGAGAGTTTTTTCCTGTGCGGTGGCACCCAAACTTCTTTTTTGGAGGATGGTGGCACCCACATTAGAAGTTGAGACAAACCAACTAAAGTACTTGAATTAATTGCGCCGAAATAAGCCTGTTAACTTTTCTTCTTTGCAGGACATGGTTAAGCTACCGGTTGGTCTAACTGCTTAAGACTTGGGAATAGTCTCCTAATGTTTGTGTACTCTTGCTTTTTTTCTGGTGAAGCGTCCATCTCTTGCATTGTTACCTTGAGTTGGGCGCAGAGATTCTGCCTTTTTGTGGTGGATCAAGGATGTTGTCCATGTGGGGAGAAGTCTTGATACTTGAAGTGTTGATGATGGTTTCAGGTCTGCTCTACTTGCCCGTTGTTGAATGTTAAATTTGTTGTCAATTGCTGACATAATGTTTGATGAAACTTTTAGCGGTATAGCGATTCAGTTATTGTACAACAGTTTTCTGGTAGGTTATGTTCAGAGGCCTAAAACAACGTTATAAGTTCATTTTGATCATGTCCCTTCATTGCTCATTTGAAGGGGGAAGTACTGGAGACCCACATCACCAATATTCTCCAAAATAAGTTCCATCATTGCATCATTTTTGTCTTCAAGGAAACTGAAACATAGAGAGGTGATACAATCATATATGTGTTCTCTTTTTAATTTCATATCCTGAAGGCATTGTTAACATTCTATCGAGACACATGCATCATGCGTCATATCTCTTGTTCAATGATTGTGATTGCTTTTAGAATAATAATATCATTGTTCTTAGGTTCTTAAAGGTCCTACTGAAACAGCATTAGACAGATCCTACGGCGACTTATTGTCTTCATGCCACGCCTTCTATGTTAGTACCTGCACTTTGTAAACATCATACCTCTATTTCATATCATGTTACTCTTTATCTAGAGTACATGCAATTGTAGTAAAGCAGTTCAGTCTGCTGATGCTTGGCGAGGCGACTTGACTTTGTACTGGGTTGAGTTAGACTCTGGGTTTCTTGAGAACCAGCTCACATAATTTAGCAAAAAAAAAAAGTGCTTTTCCTGGGTCAGATGAGATCATGAGAATTAATGATTGAGCCATCACTATATAGCTCTCTCTGTTATGCGCATTCGAGTGGGTGATCCTGATAATCCTCATCTGCTTCCAAAACTATGAGCCAAGTAGTACTGGATACTGTTTTAGTGTATAGCATGTGCAGATCTACTTTCCACAGACAACTTATGGTGTCCTAGTTCCATACAGCCTTTGTCATGTTTAGTATGTCCATGCACTAACATGTGTGGTTGTTATTTTTTATCTAACATGTGTTATTGCTTTTTTGTCATCTCTGGTTCAATGGATCACAGCCAAGACATCCCTCCCTTTTTCTCTAATCCAACACTGTTTCCAATGCCCTAATCCAGCACTGTTTCCATTGTGCATGGTTGTGTCATTACAGGCTAATGCGAAGCACATGCTACTTGGTCTGCGACTTGTCTATTGTGGATAGCAATGGATAGTCCAAATGGTGGCATCGCAGACACACATGCTCACACATGGATGGGCTCCAGGTGCTGCAATAAAGCCACACAATCTCTCGGGGCTGTATCATTAAGGTAAAGGTACCCTCACACGGGTATATTATTATGGCTGTATCATTGTATGCCCACTCTGGTGTGCATTGATGTCTTATGACCTTCTAAAACACTTTTGATAGTTGGATTAATCAGCGTGCTTGCAAAAGTTGGGCTTGGCTGCGTCCAGGAATTTTGCCCGGCTTGGCTGCGTCTTTAGGCGAATTGTGCGGCTTGATGTTTCCATTGTACATCAATGCACATTTGGTTATTGGGTTGTAGTGTGGAGCTGTTTAGGACCTTATTAGAGGGTAGTTCTGTTAAATAAGTTGGCTCTCAACCTCTCGCAATCCTGAGCTATAGCTGAGTGCTCCCTACGGTTTTTAATTGAGGACATTAGGATAAATTCCATTGCTCAAAAATGAATTAAACAAGTTGATCTAACGTTGGTACCCTTGATTTTAAATTGATCACATTGGGATAACTTGTTCAATTTAGAAAGGGACTAAACATGGTTGTCCTGATGTAGAGAGTACTTGAGATATGGAAGTAGATACAGAAGTCGCACTATTAAAATTCTAATACTCAGAAAAGCACCTAACTCCACACAGTAATCTGATCCTGTATGAGTCCGTATGTCTGAGAAGCCTCCAGATGGTGTGGCCTCGTAGGCAACCTTCAGGCTCATGGCCGTACCCCATAGTTGTGACCTGGATGTGAACAAAGCTCAAGGAATATCTCACGTGGCTGTGCTGTAAAATATGGAATCTTACTCTCTCCTTCAGTTTAGCACGCTGTTCTGGTGTTGTTTTCCCACTACTCCGACAGGCGGCCTGGGCTGACGGGAGGTTGAATTTAATGTCACCTATTGAGGGACAACCCGCAAGATTTAGATTAATGACCATTTTCTTCCTGAGGACTCTGTTCTTGAAGTTCTAGAATAGCGCTGTGTTAAGGCTGTCTGGTTGGGAATCATTACTCATACTAGAAAAAAATGATTACCTGCGCAAAGGTGTATCTGTCTACTTCTGGACTCGGATAAGACAGATCAAATCCTAGCATTATCTCCCCGTTAAGCAAGTGAGGAAAACATTTGTTCATTATTATTTCCTGAGTACTGATTTTATTCACCTGAAATGATAGAGTGGTGAACTGGTGGTAGGATGGATGGCAAGAGCCAGGAGGACAGGCCTTTCCAATGATGTGGTGCAAAAGGCCAGGGAGCAGTCTTGGCATGCACATGCTGGTCTTGGACGCTTCCTCTGGTATCCCAGCTGCAATCTATCTGGTCAGCAGTACATTTAAGCATGAATTGAATCCCCGCACGTACTATGTGCTCTATCTTCATCATAGCATCCTTTTCAAGCAGGATTGTAGATCACCAGTTGATGTGACATGTTAGCGTATATTCTCCATGGGTAAAAAGGATCAAATCCTACAATAGCACTCTATCTGTCCATCTACCTGAGGAAATGGACTTGACAGAAAGTACTTCCCTTTAGTTAAGGTGTATCTGTCTACTTCTGGACTCGGATAAGACAGATCAAATCCTAGCATTATCTCCCCGTTAAGCAAGTGAGGAAAACATTTGTTCATTATTATTTCCTGAGTACTGATTTTATTCACCTGAAATGATAGAGTGGTGAACTGGTGGTAGGATGGATGGCAAGAGCCAGGAGGACAGGCCTTTCCAATGATGTGGTGCAAAAGGCCAGGGAGCAGTCTTGGCATGCACATGCTGTTCTTGGACGCTTCCTCTGGTATCCCAGCTGCAATCTATCTGGTCAGCAGTACATTTAAGCATGAATTGAATCCCCGCACGTACTATGTGCTCTATCTTCATCATAGCATCCTTTTCAAGCAGGATTGTAGATCACCAGTTGATGTGACATGTTAGCGTATATTCTCCATGGGTAAAAAGGATCAAATCCTACAATAGCACTCTATCTGTCCATCTACCTGAGGAAATGGACTTGACAGAAAGGACTTCCCTTTAGTTGCAACACCCCATTGACAATTTGTTTGAACACTAAATTCATTTGTCTTTTTAAATTAGCATCTTATCTTTTGTTCTTATCCATAGGAGTCTATGGCAATGCGGCAAGAATTTGAAGAATCTTCACACATAGATATTCTGGACAGGGAATTTCTTGTGCTGCCTGTACTTGCCTCACAATCTTAACAAAGATCCAGCAGTTTGAGTATTCTACTTCAGTTCACTTCCTGATCAATTGATTAGTCAATGAAAACGTGGACTGATAGGAGATTGTTTCTCGAATATTTTGCCAGTATTCTAGTTTTCAAATTGTTATTATGGACTGTCTGGTTGGTGGGTACACGCAAGTACACGTCCTTCTAATGGTAGCACAATCAGTATTCAGTAGACTCGCGACATATGCTGCCATCCAAATGATACTGTATTGTAGTGGTCATCACGCACAAAGGTTTTTTTATAGTTTCTTGCCGATGAATGTGGTTGCGTGTGTTTTTTCAGTAGTCTAATAGATGCAACAAAGGCAGGAGGCAAGAAACAAAGCTATAGTATGAAGACTAGATAAACAACTGAAGAGCTAGGCAAGAATCCATAGTACATTAGTACATAACTACATACTATATAAACACATACCAAAATACTTGAGCCATCAGCCATGCATGTAGAGTTCTAACTGCAGGCAACTATCGACAACAACCAGTTGAAGCATTTTCATGCATTCAGATGAAGAAATGGCTGGCTTTTCCAGCTTAGTCACATATCTCCATTTGTGACCGGCCAATCACAGAGGGGCACAGTATGCTACTACTTGATGGGTGGTAGGGTGGAGTTGAAGAGAGAGGTGGCCAGGGCAAGAAATGTAGCGCTGTCTCTTCCCTCTTACATGTGCAGTGGCAACTGGCATGCAAATGACGAGCTAACTCCATGAGAGCTCATCATGCGCCGTAGATGTCAGAGAGTCTCCGGAGGACGGCTACCTTCAGCTCTAGCATGCAGATGTACTCAGCGGTTTGCCGGAGCAACACGTCGACTTTGGCCTTTCGGCGAGCACCCGCCGGCACGATCTTCTTGAGTTCCCGGAGCCGCCGCAGCACCATGAGCTGGAACGGCCTCCTCCTCCTCAGTGACACCATTCCTCTACTGATTTTGCTACTCTTTCCTAGTGTCACCATGGCCTCTCTCTCTCTCTCTCTCTCTCTCTCTCTCTCTCCCTCCCTCCCTCCCTCCCTCTCTCTCTCTATCTCTCTCAACACGTTGTTTTAAGCTTTGTGATGTGTGTGGTGTGAGGATGTGTTTGAGAGGGGATGTGCGTATTTATAGGTGAGAGGCTGAGAGCAGAAGCGAGAGATTTCACTTTGCCATGTGGGGAGAACTAGGTTCTAAGCTGTAGACTGAGCTGTAAGGAGGTATACTTGGAGCCGTCACAGACCATTAGTTTTGTGAACTTGCCCATATCTTATGACTGTGTGCAACTATTATTGGCCGGATTAGGGTGGCTCTCTGCTTATAGTTTAATCCAAAGGGGAACCTATAAGAACCTCCCAACACCCTCGTAGTCATATATAGCCTGGTTTAGGTTTCTGCCTGTCTTATTTTTTCCTGATCTAGATTGATGCAGCTAATTACTCTTTTTTTTTCATGATGGTCGTGTTACTCCATTTTGAACTGAACGATAATAGCAGAGGCATGAGATACTCTGCTTCCGTTCTGAGTAAATTTTGTTTTTTGGAACAGAACAGTTGCTTAAAATGGACGCATGTTTTGTTTTGATATTGCTGCATTCCAAACAGGCCTGTGTGCTACTCAGCTCCCCTGCCATCGTTGTGGATGAGAACAGCTGGTCTTTTGAAGGGTGAACGGTGGCATGGCCGGCTGGGGGTCAAGCAGCTGATGAAGCTAGAGGACAGCTCGAGGAAATTGGGTAATAATTGCTTGACGTCTCCACGTCTCGTGCACTTGTTTCTTCTTGCCATGGGGCTCTGTCCTCTCGTGCAGTCTAGCTCAATCCAACCTGATGTCGAAATGGCCACTGCGCAAATAGCTGCTCACCATTTGAGAGCTAACCACTTCACATGATTGCTAATCAGCTCAGCCACGAAAGGTTAGTACTGTACGTAATAGCTGTCATTGATATTTTGGTAAGCAGAAACAAATGCGCCAAGTAATATTTTGCTCTAGCTCACAATTGAACTAATCCAACTCTCCTAACAATTAAACAAACCTGGAGACTGCTAAGTGTTAGATACATGAACAGATGAGACCGCATTTCCGGAGACATATCTACTAAAGTGCAGATCTGCAGTTTAGGATGGGAACGAAAATTTATAGCTACATGCTACTGAACCATGCTTTATAGGCTAGAGCAAATACTATTTTCCAAATCATCATCACTGGATGGTTAGCAGTGCATGCAATCATTGGGAGTTCCATGTGATTTTTGTCAAGTTGTGGCACACACGTTGCCAGGAGGTACTGCATCCCAAGACAATCTTTTCAGTGTGAGCAAGTGCCCAAGCAGCAGCAGTCTGTCTGCACACACATGGCCAACTTGGGTCCGAGTTAATTTAAATCGCGGAAGCACGTAGTGGTTCCACAAGTCTATCTTTACAATTCTTAACAAGAGAAGTAATATATGTAGATGTCATAATGATGATATAGTAATATAGAAAGACTGGAGAGTGAACTCTTCCGTAGCTGAGTTAGTTCAGTTTGTTATTGATCAATGAAACCAAATGGTAATGCAGTGACCCATCGATCTTGTCAGGGGATTCTTTAACACTCATTTAACTTCTACGTTCAAGTTGCACGTGCTTGGTGTCATTGTCGAGTGTTCAGGAAGACCGCAATAGCTAGAAGAGATGTCTCTGCATTGCATTTCAGTCTCCGGGACCTTCGACACAATTTCTTCTTTCATTTTTTTTTTCGTTGCATCTAGTTCATGCAGACAACTTACTTTTCACTAGATAACGAGAGCTATTCAGGCACTGCAGAAGCTGAAACATACATGCTGAGGTTTTTGCACGACAGGAGCGAGGCCAACATCCATCCATCGTTTTCTCCACGTTTCTGAAATGGAGAGGAACGCGGAGTAACTGTTACAGCAGCCATGGTATGTTCCCCTGCCCTTTATTCACATGGTACAATGACACTCAAAGACAATACTAACAAAGATTACACACCACAACCTTAGAAAATTGTGATAGTTAGCAAACTGTTGTGCCGACAGACGTTTACCATTCTATAACCCGGCCGAAACTCTGCTATAACCTGCGGAGCTTAATTCGAAAAAAATGTTCGAAAAGCTGGCACGTACTCCGCTGGAATGCTGGATCCTCGTCGGCACCCAGGCCAGGCGTTTAGCGCTGCTACAGAAGAGATGTGAAGACACTGGGAGTTGGGATCTGGGTTCTCGATATGGCATTGCCCGGGCACTGTGGTGCCGTCACTCCAGCCGTCCACTCGCAATTTGGCCAGACAGCGCCACGATGCGGTTGACAGGCCGCGCGCAGGCCGAATCTTTTCAAATTGCAATCGCTAGCTGGCCTGGCCTTGGTATCCTGGTGATCGATCCTGTGACCTCGCCAAGCTGTTATTACTTGTAAAAAAAACACATGGGACACAGAAATGCCTTCAGCTCACACACGCGACGGCGTTTCCATGGCAGTGCGGCCATGACGTGGCACAACATCTGCTGCGTAAGCTTGGCACGTGCGGTAAACAGACCACATGATCAATGTCGTAAGATATATAAACGACACTGTATTTATACTACGCGCCAGGTGATGGTGGTTGAATGATTGGAGCGAACAGACCCAAGAGTGAAATAATGAGGGGGGAGGAGGCGATCAGGTCAGGGCGCGCACGCACGCACGTACGTCTCCGTGCTGCCTGCGGATGGCGCCACTGCGCGTGCCGACGTGGTGCGGGATGCGACGACGACGACAGGGGGGAGCGGGCCGGGAGCGCGTCAACGAGCCTATCGGCGCCGCGCAGGGTCGCCGCAGAGCTCTGAAGTCTGAACACCGCCAGCTGGGCTGCAACGGGACAAGCGCCCTTGTCCACACGCGCGTGCGCCACTGGCTCGCTCCCTCTGCGCCGCGCGTGTTCCCGCGCG
>LAPY01002899.1:28566-39477 GCA_000970635.1 Eragrostis tef
AGAAGATGTAGGCGAGCAGGAGGAGGACGAGGCTGAGGTTGGCCAGGGCGGAGGCGAGCGCGACGCCCTCGACGCCGAGCCCGAGTACCCAGACGAGGAGGTAGTTCACGGGGAGGTGGAGCGCGACGGTGACCACGGCGCAGGCGGTGATGGGGAAGTTGATGGACTGCGTGCGGAGGTAGATGCGGATCGGGTGGAGGAACGACTGGAACAGGAGGTCCGGGAGGCAGAGGAGAATGTAGCGCTGGGCCGCGGCGGCGATGGCCGCGTCCTGCCCGCACAGCAGGAGCAGCGGCTCCATGTGCGCCCACAGGAGCGCCACGGGAACGGACACGGCCAGGAGGAGGAGCACCGTGCGCTGCATGGTGGCGCCGACGAGGCGCAGGTTCCCGGCGCCCACGGCCTGCCCGCACACGGGCTCCATCCCCATGGCGAGCCCGGACAGGACGGAGTACCCCGTGATGTTGGCGAACCCGATGGCGAGGGACCCGCCGGCGAGGGCCGAGGAACAGCATCGATATCATCGGACGGACGTAGAGTATGAGGCCCGTCATGATCATCGGCAGTGACAGGCGCAGGATCGACGCGGCCTCCGTCGCCGCGCCCCGGGTCAACGACGAAGGCTTCTCGACCAAGATCGGAGGCGGCGGCGGCGGCGGCTTGCACGCTGTTGCCGCGGTCGTCGTCGTCGTCGAGTTGTGCAAGACCATTACAGGCACAGCGACGTCGACGGGGCACGAGACGACCGCGCCGTCGCCGACACCACCGCCACCGCCCGCCTCTTTGGCATTGCACCGGCACGGCAGCCGCCGCTGGAGAAAACAGCCCACGGGGCCTTGTTGTATCGCGCGGCTCGTAGCGCGAGGACGCTTCGCGAACGAGCTCGCGGAAGCTTAATCGGATCGCCCCGGGGTGTCTGTAGGGAAGGGGACAAATCCAGCGGGGGAAAGGCGAAGAGGATGAGGAGAAACGGAGCAGAGCCGGAGGGGGTATTTATACAGGGAACTTTCAGCCTTGAGCCCATGCACGAGGCATGACACTGCAACCACCCCTTCTATATACGAATTTGTTGGTTAATCATGCCATTTAATAAGTGTTGTGGATTTTTCGGAAGAGGGTGAGGTGTGTATTTCTAAGCTGCAAAAAATGTGGTTTGGAGGTTTTGAATTTGTTGTCGGGTTTACGAGGACAGGAGATGGTGGTGCAGAATGGGTATTATAACGGAAGTCATGTCTGATTCTGTTTTTTCTTTCATTGTGCCCTCTCCTGATTTTCTCTGTGTCCTTTCACTGCCAATAAAAAATGGGTTGAAAAGTTCGAATTGTGCCAGGCTTTGATTATTGTACTAATCTTTTGTTTGACCTCTCCCTTTATTCCGTACCCCGCTACGCTTTAGATAATATGACAGCATTTTATATCTGCCTTCATTCATAGGTCAAGAGATTACAAAAAGTAATTGCATGCGTATTGCTTAAGAGTTGATTCTTATAGAGAGAATTCATGCGTATATTGTTTGGGGAGGGTCGGGATGTAAGAACATGAAGAGGAAGGTAAAGAGACATGACCATCCATGATATCGCTAGCTTTGACATCTTCAGAACAAGAAAAAGGGGAGTATTTGACTTAGATGTCACTGAAGGACTATAAACGAAAAAGTAAGGTAAAGGAGGAAAATAGCAAAAATGTCATGAAACACCTTCATTTCTGTAGTTCAAAATAATGAGGTTGGAAAATAAGTTGACTTTACATTTTTTAAGATAGGTCATTTAGAAGTATTGTGGTCGACCCCTGGCACTGTCACTCAAGATTGTTGAAGCATAAGTAAATTATTCACCTTTGATGTATCGATGCCATGTCTGATGGCATAAACTTGCAGTTGGGTGTTATTTCCATGTCTTGAGCATGAGTCATCGTCCAAGTGAAGGGAAGTGTTGGCCTATAAGTAAATTCCTCATTTCCCACCATTGACTTAGAATTATGGACGAGTTGGTCCATGCATAAAAACTCAATAATGGTATCGAAGTGTTCCCTTATTTGCAATGTATAGTAGTACAACTTTGTTTGAGGAGATAAATTGTTAGTAAAAAATTCTAGTGCATAGAAAATAGCATAGATTGTTTAGGGCTTTCGGCAGAGTTTGAAAAAGTAATATGCATATTGATACGGTTTTCAATATATGATGATCTTGTAGACCCTGGACTTTTATTTTCATTGACTTAGTTTGGGATAAGGATGGTCAACTAATCTTTTGCAAATAGAGTAAGCTAAGTCCTTTCGAGGAACAATTAACCTAGGTACTGGAAATCCTGTACAGGTATGATCATGAATTATTCCTCAGAAAATAATTATTTAACAGTTCTAGGAAATGTCAACTGTTTATTTGACCATAAGGCAAAGAAAGCCAGCTAACCTCAATTTGTAATAGCACATACTATAGTCATACGTGCCATACATATCTTGGACCACTACGTGTAACTGTTGGCTGACCATGGAGATTAATGCATTTCATGTCTCATTGCAAACAGTCGACAGGCTACTTTGTGATCACCCGCCAAGTTGTAAATAAATATAGAAATTAAATGCTTATGAATATTGGTACTTGCATGAACCACTAACTGTTGGAGCAACATGTCTCTAGATGATTGAGAACACAGTAACACCTCGACGCCTGGCCATGACATGCTTGCTGGTCTGAGATTCGTGTGACGCTCCAAATCGTCCCTTCAGTCCCAACTTGAGCTGACCGTTTGGCCAGAATTCTTCCGCTTTGGCCAAAACCGACAGCCCGATAGCTTTCACCTGGCTGCAAACAGCCACCATGACTCGACCAACAAGCTGAAGATTTCGGGTTCTTTTTGACCGTTCCGGCCTCTCAAGTCATGCTTCCTGCCAACGGGCTAGCAAGTTAGCCGCTTACTGCTGAACAGATTTCACTTCTTGGGACTTGGTCAGGTGCGGTGTGCTCGCGCCATGGTCCATGGAACGACTTGCGAGTCTTCGAGACGCACACTGATCTGGTTGTGTTGCACTAGCGCTGATGCCTACTGCTCTTCGAGCATGTCAACGTTCTAGATGAAGCAATCTTGGTCGTTCTCACCTGGTATGAACAAATGAAGATACTGGACGATCACTGTTCGTCAAAGAAAGAGATGGATGGAAATGGCAGCAGTTGTCTCCCGGTAAGCAAACTGGAAGAGTTTTACTCACTCCATGACCGTGAAACCAAAAATTGCAGACGACTTCACTGCAGCTCTTAAGAGTCTTGACCTGTCTCACTGAGGAGAAAACAAGATGGCGAAAAGACCTGTCCTGGAACGTGAAACACATGTTTATCTCGCTACGCTGCAGAAATGAGCGAATTTACTCCAGCGTGCCGGCGAGATCCACTGGCGATAGATGGACATCGGCATGACCTGTGGCAGATGGCGTTAGAGTATTCGGAAAAAAGTGCACTCCGACGACCAGAAGGATTCAAGGAGATCCAGTTCACATGTGCAACTCTGCGTTCACGGAAAGTAGTTTCTGGTTCAAGTGATACTACTATCATACTCCCTCCGGTTTTGAGCTAAAAAAATTACCCAAACCTCATCAATGAAAAACCAGAGAGAGTAGTAAATTAGTTCATATGTGTAACTCTGCCTGTCAAAACTTCCAACTCACAACCACTACTGCAGTTGCAATATAATAGACAGATCTCCTGCCTTGTATTTTCTTGCTATTAGGGTACACACTACTTGATTTTACTTCATCTGCCTAAACGGAATCCAGTTTAACTCAGCTTTATTTGTATCTAGCGTGTATCGCTCTTTTAAGTAGTCACCACTCTTAATAAGTAGAAACCTGGAAAGGTGTTCAACTTTAAGTATGAGAAACAACAACAAATGAAACTAATCGATGTTTAAACCGACCTTGTAGGATTTGCCTTGCTGCAATAACTTCCGAAGCACCGCACCACAAAAATAGGGTTTGGATGCAGAAAGAAAGCAACCTGGTGTATAAAAAGAACTGTGTGAAGCATGTGTATCGTATTTTTTTTATCATATTCAGAATACCTTATTGGTAATGGGAGCTAATTTCTTAGGACAATTCTGATTTCAGTAGTTAGTGAACCTACAGAACACTGCTCTTTACCAACTGCAACAACCCAATACAGTGGAGATCCACAAGTAATAGCAGAAGCACATAACAATCCAATTCATGTGCAAGGTTTGTCTTTTCTAGAGATGGATTACAAATATGTGCATAAAGAATACAATAAACAGAACATCAAAGAGCCCCCCAATAGAATTTCGGTAACCACATCCAGATATCATAAAATGCCATAAATGTTACCTAAATGATGTCTCTAATGTTGTTAAGGTAAAATAGAATTGTGGTTCAGCGCTGCAAATTATCTTTTATCCTACCTAGATGCCAAAAAGGAAAAAAGAAAAGAAAAGAGTCATCCAGATGCAAGTCCTCGCAGCTGTTACTGCAGCTCACACTATTAACAAGAGGACGTACTTATAATTAAGTGGTATAATTTATGTTTTATCCTATTTATCAGTGCAGAGTTCGAAAAAAAAATACTCGGGGGACCACAGCTTTTGCGCAGTAGGAAAAAAAATATTTACAAGAGGTGGCACGGTTATTAAATTTTGAGCTTAATATGGTTCAGGTGGGCCTCCTGTTGCTTTGTTGAAAAATAATGTATATCAATGTAACAAACTAAACATTTATTACCCATCAATGTGAGTAACATCTTCCCATAACTGTGGATGCTTATCCTTCTCCGTGCATATCTGTACATCCACAAATCACAATAGTGTAATAAGAATCATTCTTGAAAATAGGGCTCTATACTGGCCCTAGCCTTTTCAAAGGCTATTAGCGAGCACAAATGTTAATTCCTGGTGGGCTAATTGAAACTCAACCACATAGCCAACTGGCCCCTTGCCTGTTCTCAATAGCGCTTGACTTAAAAATACTGCCTCTCTCCCTTTCTATAAGGTGTGGTTTGACTTGGCATTCAAAGTTTCACTTTAACTATAAATGTATCTTCTAATATATTTTTAGATGATACAAAATCAGAATCATATGGATTACATTCAAATAGTTGGTACCAGTTTTGTATAACTAAAATCATATATTAGTAGCCTAAGTGCTAGTCAAACATTTCGAACCTCAAATTTTGAAATATGTGTGCGTCTTATAGAATGGGACGGAGGGAGTACCAACGAGCTAAAGCCACTATCTATACTTTTCTAAAAGCAGGAGTCACCATTCCTTTGTGGAAACACATAGGGCTTACCTGAAGGCCAGGAGTGCCATCTGTTGCTAGAAGGGTTATCAAACCATAATCTGAATGATGCACCATTGTTTCCGCTTTCAGATGTGTTTACATCACCTGAATTTCGTTGATCAAATGATATTTTGCATTGGATAAACACAAGAAACACTATGTATGGACATAATACAAAGTTTCTCAAATAGCCCCATACCGGTAACTAAAAACATTCACTTCACTGAGGCAAACAGTTTCCAGGAGCAACTCATAACCGCATCACTTTCCACTACAAAATCAGATAAGCAAAACAATACAGAAAAATAAAGCTACTCAACAAGCGTTTATGTCATACAATTATATTGGTTTAGCAGAGTTTCCTTTCATAATCCAAGTCTGTGCTTAATATAGAAGCAAGACAGTTATTCTGAAAAAAATAACACGAAAGATGTTATAGCTCTGTATAGCTTTTTTTATGTTTGTTGCTAGTTATTCTGAAACATTAAGATGTAAGTTTTCACTAACAAATACAGCTGAGTAGTAGTGTTTAATAAAATGGATGCCTACTCCGCCTAGGCGCTGAGCGATGGGTAACTAAGCCGCCTGCACCAAAGGGCATCTAAAATTCATTTTCTGTTTATTCCCCTAAAACGATTATTTACAGCCAGAAAGCATGAATTAAGTATATAAGATGAAGGCATGGAGTAACTAGCAGCAACCACTAAATAAAAATAACGGCCAAAAGGCAACATCAAGAGTGTCTACCTGAGTAATGCTGACGGACAGTTTAATACAACAGTTTTCTGAAATAATTCAGCATCCAGATCCAAACTCAAAGCAATCAGGGAGAGTATCCTTTCACCAACAGCCCTAATGAATAAGCGCAGTGTTGGTTATTGAGATAAAAAGGTTTATGGAAGATACAAATGAGATCTAATTAAACTTACAAAGCAGTTGATTGGTACAGTTTCATCATGTCCTTCCAAGATGGAAATATACAGATATATTGGCCATACAAATATGTTTCATACTTAGAAAAGTAAAATCAACAAAATGGATGGCAGGTCACACCAAAGATGTCCACATGATGCAGTTATGGAAAGCAGCACAAGTCTCGGTTCTTATGGGATGACAAAGTGGTTAAGTACCTTCAGGTGGTAATTGCTTTAGATCATGCCCAATGTAGAAACTCGCCTTCAGGTCTCCTGTATCGGTAATCATTATTCAGACCACAATTATTGATTAAACTGTATCATTATTACAAACACCAGTAATGTAAATGGTAAAACATATAAATTGTGTCTGTTTTTTCCAACTAGGCAGTAAGGATATGGTAAATGGGTTATTTCCCTCCACAACTCTTTTTTTTTTGCGGTGATTTCCCTCTACAACTAGCAATGGAAGATCCCGTAACATTTACATATGTAGACCGCAGGATGTTCCTAGCTTAATTTCATTTTACCATACCCATTAGAAGCATGACCTGCTACCACAAACGACTAAACTAGAACGATGACTGGTTCAGTTTTACCAAAACCAGTGGACCCTTCCAAATATTAAAGTAATGTGCCAATGCCAGCAGCAAACCCTCCAAAATCCTTTCAATTTCATATTCGTTAAACAATAATATTCCGGTCAGATACTCGGAGTCTCGGACACCAACCGATCATGTGTCATTATTAATTGTCATGTGCTATCAACTGTAGTCATAGTTTATTGATCCAACACTCCAACAGTGCAAAAGAAAAGCTAATCGCCTGATCAGAAATTGAACCTTCGAATTCGGATGCAGCGTCGACTTTCTCAGCGTAGGGAGGCGCGTAGCCTCGGTGGTTGCTGTCCCTCCGCGACACAATCTTCTCCTCCATCGGCTGCTTGAAGAACTTCCTGCTCTGCGCAAACGCAGCCTCAAGCAGGGAGCCATCCACCCCGTGGTTGTATACGTAGAAGAACCCGTGCTCCACGCACGCCTGCCGAACCAAAGTCGCGAGTATGATGACTTGTTCGCTGCACTGGCAAATCAGGGACCTCACGGGAGGTTTGAAAAGTTTGGTTATAGGACGGGATCACCTGTTGACCTGCCGGACAGAGGCAGCGGCGGCGCGGACGTTGGAAGACGCGAGGTCCACCTCGGGGAGGTCAACGCTCCCGGCCATTTCTCTCTCTTCTCCGGCAGAAGATGAAGTGGATACCGCGCCCTGCTGATCTGACTGGTCTATGGTGTGCCTGCGCTGCGTCCGCCGCCTCCGCATGCTTCCCGGGTGGGTATGGGCTGGGCTGAAAGCCTCTGTTGTGGTCTGAGTCTAAGACAAAGCAGCACGGCTACAGCCCAGCCCATCATGTACAAGCCTGCGGCCCGTTACACTCATCCCCCTTTTTGTCCCAGTCAGAAACTGACCGCTGCCGCCTGCCGTGAGACTGGAGAGCAGAAAACACAGCATTGGATCTCTAGAAAATGTTTGGCTCCTTTGATTTTTTATTTTTTTGGCTAAAGTATCCATCTTTTATATCGACGCCATGTCTTGAATTCAAATCTGGTGGCACAAAATTGGTAGATGGCTCCTATTTTCATGTATAAACCATGAGTTCCTTCACGTGAAAGTGTTGAAGTGAATTATGCAACTTTCACCATTGTCAGATTTATGGGCGAGTTTGACGGTACGTAGTTGCTGAATAATGTTGTCAAACGTGTTCCCTTATTTTGTAGTGCATGGTATAAATAAGTTTGTCGGTACATAGTTGCTGAATAATGTTGTCAAACATGTTCCCTTATTTACCGAAAAGTTGTACTGCATGGCAAAATTTCTTTTTTCGACGAGAGGAATGTTCCTCCAATTCATCAGAGAAACGTAAGTGTTACATGAGACAAAATAACAGACAGCATGGTTAAACTTAAATACCCAGCTGCTCTTCTACGTCCAGGTGGAAAAATAGTGGGTACATTTCCAACCGACATTCAAGTACAGGCAGGAAAAATTGTGCGGATCTTTTAAAAGTATCATATATACATATTAATGCATTTTTCAGTTTATGATGATCTGTAACTCCTGGAATTTTATTTTCATTGACTTAGCTTGGGACAAGGATGGTCAACTAGTATCTTGCATAGTAGAGATGTCAGCGTTGTACGTTTAAGCTAAGTCCTTTCAAGGAATAACTGAGTTAGGCACTGGCGAATCGGAAATTCTGAACATAGGAAAATATGTGTCAGCGATATACAGGTACAATCATGGAGTTATTCATCAGAAATTCATTATTTAACAGTTCTAGGAAATGTCAACTCTTTTAATGATAAGGCACAGAAAGTCAGCTAAACTTCCCTTCGCAAAAAAAAAGTCAGCTAAACTCATTTGGTAATATCACAGAATATAGTAAGCATACGTGCCATACATCTAGGACCACTAACTTTTGGGTGAACATAATCTCATGCAAACATGTCGTATAACTTCGTATAATGTACATAGTTGTTGAATAATGTTGTCAAACACGTTTCCTTATTTACCGAAAAGTTGTAGTGCATGGTAAAATTTATTTTTTTGACAAGAGGAATGTTCTTCTAATTCTATTAGATAAACGTAAGTGTTACATGAGACCGAAATAACTGTCAACATGGTAAAAAGGCATGTAGCTTAGTGGTTACAAGAGCCTCGGTAGCACTGAGCTCTTAGGTTTGACTCTGGGAGCGAATTTTTTAGAATTTAACAATGTTGTGTTTTCAACAGTAGGTGGCGTGGCTGTCAACAGCGAGGCACCAGTGGTGACTTTGTCACTAGGTTTGACTCTGGGAGCGAATTTTCTAGAATTTAACAATGTTGTGTTTTCAACAGTAGGCGGCGTGGCTGTCAACAGCGAGGCACCAGTGGTGACTTTGTCAATCTGAAGGATTTGCCAGCTCAGTCTTCGAAGATACTCATAGGGGTAAGGTTTGCGCATATGTGTTTATAAGGGTGAGTGTCTGAATTATAAACAGACAACATGGTTAAACTTAAACATCCAATTCAATTGCTCTTCTACGTTCAGGTGGATACTGACGCTGGCCAAAATATGAAATATTGCACGAGTGAAATTCTTAAACTATTGCAACTGTATCATTCAGGTCTACGAGCTTTCAAACTGCACATCTAAGCCTCCAAACTATCAAAACCATTCACCCGGGATTCGTTGGCCGGTTTTGATTTTAGAAATATGCAAGGAGCCCTTGAGTTTCACACTCTTCTCGCACACGAGCCCTCAGCCTCATCAGCTCGCTTAGTAGCACACGAGGACACATTGTCTCCGCCGTAAGAGACATCAGCTCGCTCAGCGACGTTAGCAGCTCCTCGCCAAGAAAGTCTACGAAGCGAGTGACTAGCACCAAGCAAGGTTTGCAAATCGTTCAAAAGCGAATTAATTTTTGAATTTAAAATTTAAATGAATTTGAAATTTTGAAAAGTGAACGTCTGGCACCTCGTCGTCGACATGCCTTCGCCCATGGTGAAGACCGCAGCCGCCGATGGCATGAGAAGAATAGGAAACTTAGGGCCTCTTTGCATTTTTATAAAACCATAAACAACCACGGACCTCGAGTAAACGGTTTTGATAGTTTGAGAGCCTGATTGTGCATTTGAGAGTTTGTGAACCTGGATGACACACTTGAAATAGTTTTAAAACCGGTGATGCATTTCACTTAATACTGCAGCGTACTAGCGTAGACTGTTTTCTGGCTTTTGGCGGATCAAGTGTCATATATACATATTAATGTAATTTCCAGTATATGATGATCTGTAACTCCTGGAATGTTTCATTGACTTAGCTTCGGAAAAGGATGGTCAACTAATATCTTGCATAGTAAAGATGTCAGCATATATTGTACGTTTAAGCTAAGTCCTATTAAGGAATAATGAGTTAGGCACTGGCGAATCGAAAATCCTGAACATAGGAAAATACTATCAAAGCAATATACAGGTACAATCATGGAGTTATTCATCAGAAATTGATTATTTAACAGTTCTAGGAAAATTCAACTCTTTATTTTATAAGGCAAAGAAAGTCAGCTAAACTTCCCTTCGCAAAAAAAAAGTCAGCTAAACTCATTTTGTAATATCACAGAATATAGTAATCATATATGCCATACATCTAAGACCACTAATTGTTGGCTGCACATAGAGATTAATTCATAACATGTCTCATGCAAACATGGCTACTCTGTCATCACCCACCTCGTTAGAAACAAATGCTTGTGAGTACGCTGTCTTTTGGTCAACAGCTGCTAGAGCATGTCTCTAGATGATTGAGAACGCATCAACACGACAACACCTCAATGCCAGGCATGACCTGCTCGCTGTCTGCTGACATTCGTGTGATGTTCCAATTCGTCCTTCCATTCCCAACCTGAGCTGACCGTTCACGCTTCAGTTTTGGCCAAAACAGATAGACTGAGAGCTTTCGCCAGGTTGCAAACAACCACCACGACTCAACCAACGGGCTGAAATTTTCGCATCCTTTATGAACGTTCCGAGCTCTCAAGTGCCTCCTGCCAACGAGCTAGCAAGTTACTAGCTGCTTACTTTTGGGCGCCTTCGTTGTTTTAGACTCTCTAAAATTTAGACCGAGAATCTTATTATTTAAGAGTACTAAATAAAGTCTAATGACAAAACCTTTTTACAGAT
>LAPY01002899.1:54576-69867 GCA_000970635.1 Eragrostis tef
CGGTTCCACCTGCCCACGTTACGTATCCATCCACGGATCGTGCCTGGTTCATGGAGAAGCTCCTGTCGTTCTGGTCCTGGGGCGGGTCCGGGAGCGGGCCGGACGCCGGGCCTTTGGAGTTGGAGTAGCGGGGGACGGCGACGCCGGTGACGCGGCGCCACTGGGACTCGTTCACCATGCGGGCGCTGGCGACCACGTAGTAGTCGGAGCTGGCGTTCTGGTCCGTGGTGACGAGGAAGGAGTAGGACTGGCCGACGTGGACGTCCAGGTTCGTGTAGTTCTGCTGCGTTCTAGTTCGTGCACCATCCATATCGATATGCAAATTTACTCAAGTGCGAAATGGTGCACTAGGGACATTGCTGTTCTTCAGATTGAAATGCAAAAAGGTTGCTACTCTACTCAAGGATTCAGAGACGTTGAAGCGTTTTACAGTACTCCTGATTCCTGACAGCAGAGTGAACTCTGCCCACGCGTTCAGGAACATTGCTCTGCAACCTAACGACCTGTTTCTGGACCCAATGCGCTACTGGGCAGTTATGATTGAACAGCAAGCAAATAGCAGCAAACTGTGCACTAGGATATGACTAAAACTTAATACCGAGGTGAGGTTTTACTACTTGATGAACTGAGAGGACAAAAACTAAGTAAACAACAAAATCATACTCATACACCAGCATTAGATGACCAGAGTCAGCAAAAAAGTCTAGAGGTGTCATATTTTAACCATATGTAGCTAGCAAAAGTGTAGATCCAGTCCTTTTGTAGCTAGAAAGTTTAGTACTCTGAAACAGGGTGTCAAGATTTCCACAGATAAAAACGATGAGACCTGCTAACCAGTAACCACTTGCAGCATGTTAACTTTAATGGGGAACTAGTACTAAGTGCAGTACTAACACGAGTGGGCCTAATCAGTTACCCGGATGCACGTTGAAGGTCTCGTACTCGATGCCGGCCGGCACAAGGCTGTCATTGTACCGGTACGGCCCCTTGCCGTTTATCAGCACGCCGTCCGGCATACCGAGGTCCTTCCCGCTGTCCAGCATCTTCCTCAGATCCTAGCATTCCAGAGCAGAACGACCTCGCCACAATCAATCGATGGCGCCGCGACTGAACCGTGAGGTAGTAACTGGCTAGCAGCTTGTTTATAGCATCACAAATTGGAATTACCGTGTGGTTCTTGTTGTACCAGTCGCCGATGAGGATGGTGATGTCGCCGTCGGGGCGGCCGAAGGGCACGGCGATGACATCGCGGTTGTTGACGACGACGCCGCCGTAGCCCCGATCTGGTCCTCGACCTGGAACTCGTACGTCCAGTTCCAGCCGGATGCGATGGGGCAGTTGGTGCCCGTCCTGCCAGCAGTTCTTCTTCCGGTGCTGAATCCCATTCCTGCATTCCAAATTCCAAATCAAAACACGCTCGACATTGTTGGCTTGGTGCAAAACCGAATTCTGCAAGCAGCGAGAAGCAGAGCGTGCTCCGTGGCATTGGCACGCACCAGGTGATGAGCAGGGACTCGTCGAGGTCGTTGAGCACGTTGACGATGATGTTCCAGTTTGTGGTGACGTTCACGACGGGCCCCGGGAACTTGCCGTTGATGCCTATCACCTGCCGGCAGGTTATGTCGCTCCCCGACTCGTCAGGACGCACACTGGCTTATGCCTGAAAAATAAGGATGAGCAGAGATGAATGGCCGGCTTGCATGCTGCTTGACGCCGAGCGGCGCCGCAGTGACGTAGGAGACGTCCCAGTCGAAAAAGGCGTACGGGTCCGTGGCCAGCGCCGTCCGCAGCGTCAGCAGCGCCGCCATCGTCGCCGCGCTCTCACGCCTTGGAAAACGAGAAACGCGAGTGGAGTGGAGTAGTGTAACAGACGAAGAACAGTGGGAAGCGCGCGGGGGAAAGCGAGAGGTGCGAGGCCGAGGCGGATTCACTTGCAGCAGGTTGCAGCGCGCCAGCGCCGCGTTGTGGCGAGCGAGCAAAATGGACAAGACAGGGTCACAGGGGCAGAGAGTGTAGCGCGGGGTGGTGGGGGCAGCGCAGCGCGCGCAGAGAGCAAATCCGTGGGGGTGCGCAGGGTGGCAGGATTGGGTTTGGGATCGGGACCTGCTCGGCGTGGCGTGGCGTCGCGTCGGACGGTTCCTTGCCGCGTCGTGGGATGCCGGATATGCGTGCCCGACGCGCAGGTTTTTTGTGTGGGTTTGGCCGCTTGGTGCTCGATCGTATCAGCGCTCGCCACTCGGCTCGGTTCGTTGGGCATTCCCTATTGTAGCGAGACAATGAGTCAGTGAGGCTGCGTGTAGCAGGGGTCGTTGGTCACCAGATTTGCGATAGGGGGTCGTTGGCCGGGTTACGCTGGAAGCGGATTAGATAGGCAAGACGGACAAATGAGGTTGCAAGTTGAGAGGCGTGTATCGGTGTATGGAGAGCATTACGACGACGAAACACAACGTGCAGTCTGACAGCAGCAACATGCGGGTAACTAACCATGTACATCAGTCGAAAATTGGAAGGAAAATAAGCTAAGATGATGCAGCGTACGCCCATCATAAACTGATTCTGCCCAGAATCTGAAACGATTCTTGCTGCCAAACGCACCTTTCGAATGCTTGGACTCGCAACCACTCATGAAGCCTTGAAAATGCTTCGCCGGTCTCACGGTCATGCGAGCCCACGTCGCGCGGCTGCCCTCGCACAGGCGCCGCCGTCGCCCGGAATCCATCGCACTCGCATACCCGAGTTCTAGTCAACTCTGGCGCACCTTATCTTCTCGTGGCTCTCGCGTGCAGCCTGCGCGAGTTTGCACCTCCGCCTTCCTAGCGCGTGGCGGAGCGCCGCCCAGCCAGCCATGCCCTGTGCGCTGCCCCAGCCTGCGGGTCCACCGCCGCCGCTGCTCGCCTACGCATGGCCGTCATGCGCCGCCTCTCCTCCCCGCAGGAACATTCAATTCTCCGTGTTGGAACAATTTGTTTCTCATGGTGGAGCATTTGATTCTTCGTGCTGGATCAATTCATTTCTCATGACAAAACATTTGATTATTCGTCTTGGAACATTTTGTTTCTCATGTTGGAACATTTAATTCTTTGTGCTGAAACAATTTGTATCTCATGGTGGAACATTCAATTCTTCATGCTAGAACAATTTATTTCTCATGGTGAAACATTTAGTCCTCGTGCTGAAACATTTGAAGTCTCTTGGTGGAACATTCAATTTTCTCCTCAGAGTTCGAACTGCCATTGCCGATGGCTGTGACGGTGGGTCTGGTTAGAGGAAGAAGAAGAAGTATATGCCTAATGCCTCGCTATCTGGGCTTCTTCGTTTGTTGATCGGCCTTCGCTGGGCGGCCCAGAGTGAAAGGCGCTCGCTTGGGAACCATTGCAGACCAAAACAATCGGTAGCCTAGGCGGCCCGCTCGCGGGGTTGTGCGAGAGGCGCAATTTTTCTCGCGCATGCGAGTGCGAGAGGGCCCCGCCGTCGCCCGAGGCGCCAGCGAACAACACGGCTGGCCTAGTGATGTCCAAATAGGCCGCCCGGCACGGCACAGCCTGAGCCCGAATAGGCACGACCTATTTAATTTTCGGACCGGCACGACACGCAATTCGTTTCGGGCCGTGCTGTGCCAGCCCACGGGCGGCTCCACCTTTTCTCGGCATTCTTCATGCTAGAACAATTTATTTCTCATGGTGAAACATTTAGTCCTCGTGCTGAAACATTTGAAGTCTCTTGGTGGAACATTCAATTTTCTCCTCAGAGTTCGAACTGCCATTGCCGATGGCTGTGACGGTGGGTCTGGTTAGAGGAAGAAGAAGAAGTATATGCCTAATGCCTCGCTATCTGGGCTTCTTCGTTTGTTGATCGGCCTTCGCTGGGCGGCCCAGAGTGAAAGGCGCTCGCTTGGGAACCATTGCAGACCAAAACAATCGGTAGCCTAGGCGGCCCGCTCGCGGGGTTGTGCGAGAGGCGCAATTTTTCTCGCGCATGCGAGTGCGAGAGGGCCCCGCCGTCGCCCGAGGCGCCAGCGAACAACACGGCTGGCCTAGTGATGTCCAAATAGGCCGCCCGGCACGGCACAGCCTGAGCCCGAATAGGCACGACCTATTTAATTTTCGGACCGGCACGACACGCAATTCGTTTCGGGCCGTGCTGTGCCAGCCCACGGGCGGCTCCACCTTTAGTCCGTCGTCCGATTAGCCCGGCAGCCCGTTTTGAAATTCAGCCCATTTAGCTATTTTTTTAAAAAAATTTAGTGTTAAATGATGCAAAAATAGATGCTAGTGAAGAGAATTGATCTTGAGACCTCATACTTTAGAAGAAATTCACTTACCACTAGACTAATACTACTAGTTGTACACATAAAAATTAAAAAATATATTTGATAAAATTTAACCGGGCCGTGTCGTGCCGCCCAGCCCGGCCCGTAATTATTCCATGCCGTGCCGGGTTCGTGTCGTGTCAAAAAAAAAACGTGTTTCGTACCCGCCCGAATAGCCCGGCCCATTTGGCCATCACTAGGTCGGGCAGCCGATCGAGTGCCAAGAGCCGGCGCACTGGTCGCTTCCTGCGCCGCGCGTGGGATCCGCCGCGCGCGGTCTACCTGGCTGGTCCCGACACCGGAGGTCCGCCCGGAATTATTACCCGGCCCGGCCAAGTCGCACGGTGGACGACGCACCACCTACGATGGATTTTGTTTTTACCGTCGCATCTGCCGCTGTCTGCGCGTACGCAGCCGTCGCAAAGTAACGGAGAGGTGTCCGCAATAGGAGTCTGCTTCTTTCTCCGTCGAGCCGGCTCGCGGGCTTGGGCCTCCGGAGATGGGACGGTGAAGCGCGGCCAATTATCGGGCTCGCATACGCGAGCCGAAACAACCACTCGCACACCCTCATGACTCCCGCGGTCCCACCATCACCAAATATACGTTCGTGATGTCTTGTGGGGCCTCGTGGAGTCATGGGTCCCTGTATACTTCGTGATGTGTTTCCTAGCACGCTTGTGACGGTATACGTACGAAGAAGTCCGTTGCTTCGTCTCCAGCCATTGTTGTGGGTCCCGTTTTCTTCAATTTTCTTTCATCAATTTACCTTTCTATTTTTCTAGCAAGTCCCGTTCTTTTTATGACACACTTAATTTTTTTCTTTTCTTTTACCCGTCTTATATTTTTCAACTCCTTACTAATTTCAAGATAATTCATACTAAGTGTTTTATATTTCAACAACTAAGCAATGCTAATGTTGGTTATGTGTTTTATTATTTCTTTTTTATTTCACTCATGGTAATGTGCCTATATTTTGTAATTCTTGTGTTGTGTGTTTAGGACACCTTAATAAGTTATGACCATGATATATACTTTGTTCATAAATTAGCGGAACATTTTACATGAACTAATGGAACATTAAGCATCAACTAGCAGAACACTTTTCGTGAGCTAATAGAACATTTGTTGTAAATTAGTGGAACACTGGTCATTAACTAAAAAACATTGTTCGTGAGACAATGAAACATCTATGGTAAACTAACAAAACACTGGCCATCAACTAGCAGAACATTGTCTGTGACCTAATGAAACATTTGTGATAAACCAGTGGAACACATGTCATCAACTAGCAGAACACTGTCCGTGAGCTAATGAAACATTTGTGGTAAAACCAGCGGAACACGTCATCAACTAGCAGAACATTGTCCGTAGGCTAATAAAACATTTATGGTAAACCAGCAGAACAAATGTCATTAACTAGCAAAACATTGTTAGGAGCTATTAGAACATTTGGTAAACTAATGGAACACTTGTGCATCATTTTTTTAATTTATAATAATATTTTTTATGTTCACAAAATAATGGAAAGTGCATTATAGTATAAATATATGAAACAATCAATTATATTATAATTAATATATATGGGGAAATGTTAAGATGTAATTGTCAACCTTTACTTTGAGCATCTGTCTTAATTCGCAAAGAAAATGAGCACCACAGCCACAGGCCTATAAAGCATCATTGTCGGATAGGCCTCAGGTATTGAAACAATGCAACCGTCGAGGTCGTCGAGCAGTGGCAGATGGGCCGGGACGCGTATGGACTATGGAGCAGATGGGCCGGGACGTGTATCTGCAGTAGCGGGGAGATGGGCGAGAGGGCGTCCACCACTCGCCCACGCGATTACGATGCTCCCCCGTGAAGCGCGAGTTGGCGCCGTGATGGAGCCTCCTCACTTGTCTGCTGTCGCGTTCGCGGACCCGTGGGCCGTAGCCGTCGGCACTGAGCAGTATTGGGCCATGATTTGTTTCCTTAGTGCGCTGAAATTCAACTCGCATGCAACGTAGAGGGTGTGTTTAAAATTCAGGGGTTAAAACCTATGCTAAAATCCAGGTGTCCCCAAACTGTAATTGTTAGGAGGCAAGGCACTCACTAACGGTAGCTAGTTTCTTCATAGAGTGTATCGCACCGGTTTGTAGTCCTATTTTGCTGTGACCATGACGCTCTTGTAACTTGGTAACTTGCAATGTTTTTGTTACTATCGGTGGATTTCTATCACTGTTAATGAATATTTTTTATGTGCATACAGTTATAAAGCTTTGAAAGTATTGCTGCTATATAAGTATATCGCAATAAAAAAAACGGGTACCAGATCATGCGATTTGTAGACTAGCTGATCGCTTAATAATGAGCTTTACAGGAGTATTAGAAAACAAGTTTTTGTACAAAAAAAAGAAAGAAAACAAGGTGTCCATTAACATTTCCTTTTAAATGTTTTCACGGGCTCTGCGTGAGAAAGAAACACCCCCGCTCTCTCGCTCGTTGACCGTCCACACCATCCTTACCTCTTCACAAGGTGGAGCCTTGAGGAGAATATTTTCCCCCTTTCTCTTTACAAGGGGCAGATCGGTCGATGAGATCTATCAGTAGTCGTTGTCATCGTCGCAAGCTCACAACATTTGGTCAAGTGCGCAGAACTTCCAAGCCCATGGTGCAATGCTAACCTTCGTTCAATCCCTATCTATTGGAGGGGGAAACATCGCTTGAGAACCAGATGGCATCGCCGCCACGTCGATGTGCGACAAGGAGGAGCTTGGTGAAGAAGGTGTGCCTTTTATGTTCCTCATTTTGCGTTGAATTTTTTTTCCCTTTAAACTCTAGATCATGAATTTTCAACCAAACTCTCTTTTCGTATGGTTTTGGTGACAGTTTACTTTAAAGTTTCAAAAAGGTAGCTTCTTTAATAAATGCAAGTAAGTATATTAGTAGATACATATGTCCTTCGATTGACACTTTAGGATAATTGTTTTTCCTTTGAATGTCGAAGAAAAGTTATTTGTCAAAGTTTTGACAAGTTTTCTATCTAGTAGACATAAAAATAAAGATGAAAACGTTTTCGAATGGTAAAGCCAAACTGAGAGATTCGTATGGCACAGATTGAATGTTCTGTCAACTACACTTCTTTCTGTGTTACTCCTTCTGTTTTTTTATATGACACTGTTGACTTTTTTGTTAAATTTCGACCAACAATATAGATTAAAATAATTACTTTTTGAATGTGAAATGAATATCATTGGATTCGTCATCAAAAACACTTTAAAGCTAACTTATACACTTAGTTATTGACACAAATATTTATAGATAAGACGAAGGGTCAAAGTAACGAAAAAAAATTAATGACGTCATATAAAAAAAGAACGGAGGAGTATTATCCTTCTAGCTTTTATGGCATCAGCGGCCCATATTGGCCTGCCCAGTTCAATTGAGACTTCACACACAAAAAAAAGCATACGGCCCATGTACGCGTATTTGCGCAAGTTGCAAATTGCAATCGACCCGATGGCGCCATTATGGTTTACGCTACTTTGATAGGAAGACGGTTGTCCTAATCCAGCGAATTTTTCTCGAACACATAATCCAGCGAATTCAAGGCTTGCCGCAGAAGCAGAAGGTAGCAACACGAGCAAGCCAAATCCATGTTCCAAAACGAGAGGAAAAGGAATTTCCCCCTAAACCGTCGTGTCCAAAAAACCCAGTCCCTTCCACCCCCGCCGCGGCCGCCGAGCAAAGCCGCCGCCGCACGACGGGATGGCGTCGACGCCGGAGCCGGAGCCGGAGAACGGGAGGGAGCTCTACGCGCTCCTCCACCTCTCGCCGGATGCATCCGACGAGGAAATCCGCAGGGCCTATCGCCAGTTCGCGCAAATCTACCACCCGGACAAGTACCAGGACCTCCAGGTACTGCTGCCCCTCTGACATTCGATCGGCTCGAACCACCTAGCCTAGGGTTCTGAATCATGCACAGTTTGGAGCTGGATTGGCTCTGGACAGTGGCGACAGCTTTGTGGTCCGGCAATTGGCATCAGGGTGTGATCGCGTTGAGTTCGTTGAGCTGCTTCTCTTCGTGGAATTTGTCCAGAGTAGTGCGTCACTTTCGTATTGTGCTTTGGTCGGCATACACTGTCACTGCTTTGCTTCATCTGTAGCATCACCGGTTTGTCCAGATATTGGTTGCATTGAGAGGTACAGAAGGGTAAAGGTTTGGTAGTATGTGTACGACTTGTCCCTTCATGTAACAGTTTGATTGCCTCGAGGATTTTAATTGGGACGCAGTAAGGGGACAGGGAGAGACTGGACAATATGTAGAACTTCGCATTGATGCTTGCTGACAAGTTGTGCACAAAATTTGCAAAGGCGAATGGAAATCGTATTCGCTCCAACATTGAGCTGTGTTACTTGGGAAATTGGGATACATGTTCCATGCATAAAAATCCTCAAACTTCCCCGTACTTATAATTTGTTGCGAACGTGTTTATTCATGAGTTCAGGGACCTGATTCTTAGCTTTATCATCAGGGATCTTTACTTGTTTCTTTTTTCCAGTGAATCCTAAGAAGATTGTTAGGATAACCCAGCTAGTAACTTTGAGACTGCCATCTAGTCTTTTGCTGGTAGTATGGCAGCTGCTATCAAATGTGTCTAATGCACCACTGATCTCCACACCTACATTTGAAGAGATAAAAACTGATTTAGAGTTAGTTATATTCTTGCACTTTTGAAATCTCTGTTCTGTTGAATCACTCATATCCTACAATTTACAATGATGAATTCGTCTGAACTGACATGGATCCTTCCTTTTGTTCCTTGATTGTCTAGATGAAGGATGTAGCAACTGAAAACTTCCAACGAATACGTGATGCATATGAGATACTTTCAGACGAGAACAAAAGGCAGATCTACGACATCTATGGTATGGAAGGTTTGATGTGACTGTCTGGTCTGGAACTTGGCCCCAAGCTTAATAGACCAGAGGAAATCAACGAACAGCTGGAATGGCTGCGACGACGTAAGGAGGAAGAGAAACTTTTTGTCCATGCTCGATCCACTGTCTCAATCTTAGCTAATTTTTTGATACCGCAATATTTGGATGGCGACGGCATCATGGGAGGGTATGCAGTACTATCTGTTATCATATATACTTGTTCCTTTTTAGTCCATTCACTTCACTGGAAAGCTGTCAAGAATTTGGAAATGTTTGACCAATATCTTTCTTAATCTGTGACTACAACATGTACTGCAATTTATTACTCTTGTACTCTGTACTTTTTTTTTCTTGAAGGAAAAGTACTTTGTAGTTGTAGGCCTCACATGATAATTTTACTTTTGGTTGTGAAATATTTACATGCAAACATTTGTGTTGCTGTTCCATTTTTGTTTTGTAAACAGGGTAAAAATACTTTTCTAGTTCATGTCAGCAATTACTATCTGTATCTTGTAATTGGAAAGTTACAGAAGGAGATCCCATTCTCGGCTCATGACAACTGAGTGCTTAGATTGCTAGGACAGAGTTACTGCAAAGTTTAGAAAGCCATCTGTTTTGAATTATACCAGACCATGCTTGGGAGCTGGCTATGGCTATTGCCCACTTCCTTTCATGTTCTCGTTTATGCCTCACTTTCTTTATGGATAATTATGGTCAGTATCATGATTTATTTATTTGATTTTGAAAATTGTAGAATGGGAATGTCTAGTGCAGTTGAGTTGCCAATGTCGAAGCAAAATACTGTCACAGTTAGTGGGAATTTGGTTGTCAATGGTCCACGGGGAACTGGGGCAGCAAGCACTGTGCTGCGGCATGAGTTGTCTTCAGTTTCCTCTATTGAGTTTATGGCAACAGCAGGACTACGTTCTGTTCTTGGTGTACAGACAGTTCGGTGAGAATTTCCATCCGTTTATCTTCCTCGATTGTTAATTGCTTGCATGTTGCAAATTATTAATTCATCAACATTATGTGTTCCAGTCACATTTCACCACATTCTACAGCAACTTCTGGACTTGCTGTTTCTTTGAGAGATGGATCCATCAACCTATCAAATGCCTGGACTCGCCAATTTACTGAAAGTTGCGTTGGGAATGTATGCCCCCTTACGCTCTCTTTATATGCTCAGTACAGTGTTATGTAACAAACATGTGCAAGTAACTTGGCACTCAAATACTTGTATGAGTAACCAAGCTCTTTAATACAATGATAATAACTATATAAATGACAATGATTTATGACTTTAATGACAAATGCTCAAGCTTTTAGGATGAGACCCAACTTTCAACTTTAGCCCTTGTCTGACCTTAACTTTTATCCGTGTCTACGTGAGGCCCTTTCAACTTTACATTTATCTTATAATTCTAGATATCATAAGATTCCAATCTAATACACGCCAGTATGAGCTGTCAATTGTGGCTTGCTTTGGTTGCATGCTAGAAATTATCCAAATATCAAATGTGATTGAAGCCCAACCCCTTAGTTCTCACTGATATCTGCCCCAGTGAGTGAGGTGACTTAGGGCATGTTTGTTTCCCTCCCAGATTGTATAATCCAGCTTAGGATCTGTAAGCTGAAACAAACAGGTCTCAGATCATAATCTCTTATAACAATCCACAGGCCAGGTTATCATAATCCAATAAGCTGCTCTCCCTCAGCTTATAATAACAATTCACAGGCCAGGTTACCACAATCCAATAAGCTGCTCTCTATAAGCTGGATTGTATAATCTGGGAAGGAAACATACAGGGCCTTAGCAGAGTCATTAGTGATCTGCTAGCCTTTTGTAGCATGCATGTGATCTTGTGGCTCCACTAAGAAGTGTGAGTTGATACTTGATAGTTCATATAATTCATATATCTATTTTGTTGCGCAGGTAAGCTAACGTTATTTTTTTTTTTGCTTGTCTGTTACTTTCTCTTTCCACCAACCTTCAGATACAGCTAGTCCTTGGTGATGAATCTAGTATTGCTGTTGGATGGCAAAAGAAGGATGAAAAGTGTTCTGCGGCAGGAGAAGTGAAGGTAGTTTCATTTAGAAGCAAATTCAAATGTCCATGAACTAGTTTTTTTTTTCTTTAACACGCATGAATTAACCTAAGGTCAGGATTATATATACAAATAGAAGGATATGCATTTTGTACTCATCTTCAACACTGAATCGGCTATATTTTCTGTAGGGCTTTGAGTATCTAAACAATAAATTTGTTGATACACTGAATTGCCTATAGTTTCTCTAGGGCTTTGCCTATATTTTGTGTTCTTTGGTTGTAACTCCTTCTGCCATCAAAAGCCATTATCTGTTTTAGTTTTGTCACCTCTTACAACAAGCAAGCATCCGAGGCTTGCCTTATGAGGATGTAACATTTTTTTAACAACCTTTTTTCTCTCTTCCCAGTTTGGAATTAATTCTTTTGATGCATCTGCGCATTACACCCATCGTTTCTCCCTCAAGTCCTATGGTCGCATTGCTGGTAGAATTGAAAGGTACCTGTGGTTTTGATATCGCTTACACTGCGTTTGGATGTTGGTATTCAGGCCCAGAATTCGGAATTGGCATTTGGCTGCCTCCAATATCTGTGTTTGGATGTCCAACGAATTGGCCTGCGGAATTGAGTCTCAATGCCGAACCGTTTTCCCCACGCGCCCGCACCACTGCAGCCAATTCGGAGCCCCTGCCCTCCGTATTGAGCCGAAATTACTCCGGGCTCGCTTTTCCCATCCCGCCTCCCCGAAAGAATGAATCGAACGAGGCCTCTTCTCGTCTCCCGTGCACGCCCGCAGCGAAGAGAACCGGAGGAGGCGACTGCGACGCTCGCTGGCTCAACGGCGCAGGTGAGGGTCGCCCCCATCCACCTCCTCCCATCTGCCGGCAGAAATCCCTCCCTCTCTCCCTTCCACCCAGCAAATCAGACTCGCCTCCATCTTTTCCTTCAGGCATCCCATCTCAATCCGCCATGGATGAGCTCGTCCACCACCGCCAGCTCCCCATCAAGGTCTCTTCAGATCCGTGCTCTTCCTGATCCCCTTCCCTTTCTTAACCTTAGGTCAGTCCAAATTAATTTCTCTCTTGCTGTTTACAAGGTACGACACATGAGGCTGGGTGACTGAAGAAAAGCATCTGTCAGTTCGCGCATTATGTTGACAGAGCTGTTATGTTGGAGTTGGACTCAGTTTGTGATTTGTCCTTTTCTTCCTGATTAGTATGCTCAAGTCTGTTGTTCCTACCTGTAAGAGACATGGAAAAATATTGATGACATGTTATATTATTGGCTCTATCATGCTCTTGTGATCACCAATTATGGTGCTGTGTTATGCCATTTTTTTTTGGAATATTCCTGCTATTATGACCCTTTTTCCCCAATATTCTCATGAGTTTCTATGTTTAAAGTGATATATATATACACACACACATACATTCAAATATATTAACTCTTGTCGAGAAAGTAATTTCATACATGTACATATTGTATAATGCTCAAACCTTTCAACATTTGACAATTCAGCCATTTGTACATCCAAACAAGAATTGGAATTGGGTGCTACCTAATGATTCCAACTACCAATTACATGACATCCAAACAGCAGAATTGGCATTGCAAGTCATTTCCAATTCAGCCCAGCTTTGGTACTGAGGGTCCAATTCAATGCTTCCACCTGAATATCGACATCCAAACGAAGCATTATTTCTTTCTGTATAATATGCATTTTATATGAGTTTGTAATTTCTAATACTTTTTCCTTAAACTCTTGCAGCACCGCCCTAGATTTTGAAATTGGCGGAGGGAGACGGATATCAGAATTTAGTACTGTACGGATGATGTATAATATGGGAATCCAGGTGAATTGCTGGTTTCTAAGGCCTCGTTAGTTTCATGTGTTCTCAGTTTGCTAATTGAATTTATATTCAGTTTCTACAAGATTACTAAGTATTTTTGCTTATCTTTACCATATCTGAGAAAACTTCCCTTGGTATTTGATGCGGCAAAGGTCGTAGTGGTGCCAATGCATCAGTGCTATTTCAAAGATTAATTGACATTTAGACAGACAGTGTTGTATAAGATATCTGACCTTTGCAATAATGATGTGATACATTGTTAATATCTAAGGCCTCAATCAAATTCTTTGCTTCTCATATTATATTTTGTAGTAGAAAACTTTGTTTAGTGAGTTTCATCATAACTGATACTTTCTTCTAGCTTTGACAGCTTGTCACATATTTTTGTCCATTTTGTGCTCTGATTTTTTCCCCCCATATATGGTATAGGGAGTCTCTTGGAGATTTGAGTTAAATTGTGCTGGTCAAAAATTAGTCATCCCAGTAAGTTGAGCTTTTTCCCTTGGATTCTCTCCTGGTTTTAGAATACTTTTGTTTATCTGATGGTATTGATATAACTATGGCATAAACCCCACAGTGGTTTATTTGCTTGCAGTTATTAATTCTGGTGACATAACATGATGTTTTACCAGCATGTTTTCTATTTGTCATTTTGTTTTCAGGTTTCACTGACTAAGGCTTAATTCTGCAGGTCCTGCTTTCAACTGATTTGAACGCACTATTTGCTACCACTGCATTTGCTATTCCTTCGACACTATATTTTCTACTCCAGGTTCAACATAATTCCTAATTTACTTCTGTTATTGACTTATTTCCTTGACCGAGATATGTTATAGTTCTACATATATATTCCTATCCCACTTCACCTTTTCTGTATCTATAATTGCTTCTTATTGGTTAACAGACATATGTTGTAAAACCTTTCTACCTTAAGTGGGAAAAGCAGAAGGAACTAGAAAAGATGGAAGGCTTATCCACACAGGTAAACTGAGATTATCGTGCATATTTTCAGTCTTGCTTGTCTTTAATTGTTGTCCATATAGGAACTGGTTATACTTTCCTGTATAACTTTCATGTATAATTCTTTTCGGACAGTCGCCAACCTTGGCTTTTCACTTTTCTGAAAGACCATTCACCTCATTGTTTCTTTTTTGTACTGGACGAAGCTTTTCTTATTCCCTAACTGCATTGCTTCTGCCTGCTTAATATTCATTTAAAAATGGTTCTCAAATAACTGAAGATGTATATTTTTTTTAGCTAACTGAGGCCAGAAAAGCAGCTAAAAAAGCACAGAAGTTACTTGAACCCGTCTCCAATCGTAAGAAGAACAGACAGCTGGAGAATGATGGATTGGTAATTACCAGGGCTCTATATGGCAATTGCAAAAAACTAAGAGAGAGCAGTGATTTTAATGAGATAAACGATGATGTGGCTTCACAAGTATTTGATGTGACGATCAAGTAATTTTAGTATGTCCTTCCATCAGAAGGAGCCTTTGTGCGTGGATGACTGTGGTAAGAGTCCATTTGTGTAAGTATTCCAGATTAGTTGCACCCAAGGATGTCCATTTTACTGAAGAACTTGTGTAGATGCTTCATGAGCAGGGCTTCATTTTGTGTGGCTAAGTTTTTGAAGTTTGCATAGTCTTGTTAGCATTGCATATTGAAACCTTGTTGGTTTGGTGGTTTATTGAGTCCATATACTTGCCACAATTCAATTTATTCTTGTATTTAAGTCGTTATCTTATGGCATGTGACGTGGACACGGAATGTTCTAGGATACTTAACTCCTATAACAGCCGGTTGACGACTCAAACGTATAAAGTCTGCGAAAATAAATCTCCGTCTTGCCTGATTCTGAGTCGGGCGGGGCCCACGGGTTCCGCATCGCCCGACCCCGAGCCGGGCGGGGCCTACAACCTCCGCCTGACCCGAGTTGGGCGGGGCCCACAATCTTCGCCTCGCCTGACCCTGACTCGAGCGGGGTCCACAATCTCCGTCTCGCCCGACTCCCAGTCCAGCTGGACTCGGATCGCTTCGCGGAGAAGCCCTCTCACCGACAAGGTGAACAGAGGCTCATGATAGGTAGCTGGATTGTCTTAAAAATGCCTGGGAACTTGTTCATCCACAGGAACGCGATGTGACCTGCACAGTGCGCACCGTCCCGTC
>LAPY01002900.1:10021-21347 GCA_000970635.1 Eragrostis tef
CTCTTTCTATCATGGCATTTGGGAGAGAATTGATGCCTCTCAATCGGGGCGTACATCTGGGACGGAGACCATGCGGGAGGATCGTTCTCGGGAGGAGACGGATTCAGCGAGCTCTAAGGAGACCAGCGCGAAAGGTTGCCACATACGGCTTTTGCTCGTGTGCGTCGTGTGGTCAGGTTTTCTCCTGCAGGATGTACATCGATGCCGCCCCTCGTAGTGTGATTATTGGATGATGTTATGAGCTAGTTTACTAATGTATTTATTTACTGTTGCACTGCTGATATGATGTATTGATTATATCTATTTTAGTGTAAGTGCACTGTATTATTGGATACGTACTTAATTTGAAAATTAAAACTTGAATGTAAGGATTCAGTAATTAGTGCGGGCTTATGCGCATGTGTGAGCTTACCCTTTTGTAGCCTTGCATAATAGGAATCGGCTGTGGTTAACCACGATGACGGGTAAGTCTTGCTGAGTATTAGTTGCTCAGGGTTTGGCTCTTTGATGTTTTATGCAGGTAGTGTCTTTGTTCCTGACTCGACTGGTGGAGGTGGTCAGTAGGACGGATAGCCTCCGCAGGACTGGACTGTTCACTGGGAGCTGGATGAGTAATCTCCAGCTGAGTTCGCATCATTAGGCTTGTGATGCGGATTCGTGTATCGTGAGCGCGTGCTCCTTGTATCGTCGTTTCGTCAGACTTGTACCTTATTTCGTTGTTAAACTTTCGCTGTGCTACTCGAGGTTTTAATTAAATTAATGTAATAACTTTAAGACTTAATTTGTGCCTTTATGTGATGTACTGTTGTGGCTGTTCATCAGCACGTACCGACTCGATCCTGTGAAAAGCGAAGACGCTACATTAATTGTGGTGATATACGGCAAGGATGCACAGAGGCGTACTGCAGCAGCATCTTGGCTTGCCGCTGGTCATGGTGCTGTCGTCGATCGCCAAGCATTGGGTATTTCACCGGAGCACGGCAAGCTCCTGCACACAGGCTCGAGATGCCTGAGGACGCACGCCGGCAACCTTCACAGGTGCCAAGAAGAGGATGTCCACCCGGTGAGGCGCGAGCAGCAGAACAGTCGCTTGCCTTTCTGCACACTATGCACGGGGCGACGGCGGCATGCTTTTGGAAACGGCCATGAGCTGCGTTGTGCCATGCCATGGTTCCTGCAAGCCGGTTACCACGCGAACGTCGTGGTCAATGACCATCGTGGACGACGAAGAAGAAATTTTGTCCTATGGATCCATATCGAGACTTAGAGAGCCCGGACACGGAGACAACAGGCGCCAGTTTATGTAGGCCAATGGCAGTCACAGTGAGCAGGAGGATCAGCAAAGTTAAGTAAAACAACCGTACAGTCAGCAGGAAATCAGCAATATGTTAGGTAACAAAACTAATACTGCATGTGTAGAAGATCAGATTGAGTACATTTCTAACTAAAGTTGTAGTCAGTGCCGCTCCATGGCCATCTATGGTCTCAAGGCACGCGGAACACAAGTGAACTATCACTACAAGAAAATATAGTTTTAGTCATTAAGAATTTTTTTTTCTTTGTTGGTCACTAAAAGTTGATCAATAGTGACCAATTTTAAGATTATTAGTGATAAATGGTTTTAGTGACTAACGTTACATATAGTTACTATGATTGTGTTAGTTGTTGTAGAGTTTTAGTGACCAACATTTATAATTTTTGGTCACCATATACATATAGTGACAAGATTTTAGCCATCATAATGTGACCAAACTTGTTGGTAACAAAATTATTATTGTGACCAATAATACATATATAGTGACTAATATTCATTTTTATTTTAGTGCCAGTCTCATGTTTTGAAATTGGACTTATTTGGATCAGCAGAGATGATCTTGCTGGTGTTTCATGCTCAAACAACTTGTTTGTGCGTGGAAATTTTTACAAATCAAATTCTTTTGTTTCTTCTTATCCAGCAGTTTTTTTTAATGAGTTTGAGTTCCGATGCACAAGGGCGCACTGCACTAACACATCATATCGTGGATGATTGATCGAGACATGATGAACATAATGTTTGTGCTGCAGAAGCATGGACAAGTCAGAAGTGTTCTCATATCTAATAAAATTCAAGTTCAGTCAGTACAAGCATAGCATGGATATCTAATTCATCTGTATTGTTTTCCATCGTAAAAACTATGCCTTTATCTTCATCTACCTCCAAAGGTTCTGCGAGCTCGAGATTTTCCAGATCTGCAACGTCGAGATCACAAGGCTGCACTTACCCTTTGGAAGATACCAATATTGCTTGGTTCTAATTGCAAATTAAACTTACTGATACCTCCCACTCCTAGGTATACCCCTAACTAGTAATCCGTGGTTTTGTGTCTTTGTCTTACTATAAATTTCCTCCTATGGATCCACTATTGTGAGTTACATAGAGGGCACCGAGAAGGAGCATGGAAACGAAGCAACGGGCGTCAGTTTATATAGGCAAATGACCGGTAGTTGTGTAGGGTACAATGCCAGCCACAATCGGCAGGAAATCGGATAAGTTTGGGCAACAAAACTAATTAAAGTGTAGGGTACAATACAAGGCAGTACAATCGGAATGACGTGATGAAGTTGCCGAGAAAGTAAATAACGTGTTGAAGTCCGTAGCAATTTTCATTCCTCTTGACACGCCAGAAAAAATACTACTGTCTTTTGGTTGGTTGACATTTTTCTGGTGGATATCTCACTGCCAGCGAGCTGTAAGGCCTTATAAATGATTCAATCTGGTCAAGACTAGCGAGGTCGCATCGAAGCGCGCGTAGTTCATGGCCGTTTGCATGTCAGCCATTTCGTTTCAGATTGTTGGATCATGTTCCTTCCACTGTTCCTGCATGTCTGGTAACATTTTTGAACGATTTTGATTCGGCATGCACAAAGGGCGCACCAATGCATCATCTTGGTGCCATGGCACTGTCCTCGCCATGCATGGCCCGAACCAGTGACTCGAGATTGTCAGCTAGCTCGTCTTGCTCGCAGCCGGCGCAGTGCCGTCGTTGACAGCGAACCTGCACGGGCATCTTTCCCTGGTCGTGGCGCGGCCGTGGGCGTGGCAAACGTGGTCTCTGGTCCTCCAGGGGAAGCCACGTCGATGTCAAGCATGTCGCCACGTGGAATCCTTTAAACATGCATGCGATGTAGTAACCGTTGCATATTAATGTCCCTTGAAGCTCTCTACAAGCGCACAGCCATCTTAATAATTCTGGAGAATCTGATTTGAGCTCTGTGTTAAAAAATTTCTTAACTGGGCTGCTTCACAAGATTTCAATGAATTATTATGAGCTTTGACTGTTTTCATAAAATTCTGGGAATGAATTATCAACAGTGTCTTTGTTGCGGAATTGGAAGTTTTTTCATGGGTCCGTTTTTAAATTTACTTGAAAGGTTTGAATTCAATTTGTTTTAAAGCTGAGATTGATTAAATTTATTTATATTTTTTTCCAACCAAAATTTATTTATATTTTTTTTCGGCCACTCCGTGGCAACGCACGGGCACTTTTGCTAGTATAGATAAATATCCCATGCGCTGCCTGGGTGTGCCTCTACGTCTTTACCAAAGCTCTGTCAAAGTGGTTCATGAACTTGATTTTTTTTTCTTTGGTAAATTCGTGGCAACCCTCATTCAATCTGAATTGTTGGAGGAAACCAAAGTGCAATGGTAATTAGTATGCATCTGCGTTGGAATCAAATCTGGCAATTTTGCAAGCTTATAACATGCTGAATGCTTCATTACTCTTCCTATCGTCTGATTTGGACTTATTTTTTGGGGTGCAGATATGTTCATGTACACTTGTCTCATCAGGTTGGATGAGTAAGGAATCAGGGGGCCAAGGGATCCAGCCCCCTCGCGATGGCTAAGATGGCTTCAGGTGATCCATATGTCCTTTGCAGGTGCTGTACCTGACTTGTTGATGTTCCAGCGTTCTTGCTTTGTGCTTGTAGTTGTGCATCAACTAAATATGTTGGGGATGATCAAGGGCATAAAGGATAAAGTTACTCTCTATTTGTGGTGTCTACAATCATCAATGACAGTCGGTTTGTAAAGGCGATAAAGTTACTCTCTGGAGGTATGTGTTTGGAAGAACCCACTGAGATCGAATTAGCACAATTTGTGCCCCAGAGCCCAGACTTTGTTCTATTGTTAGTATCTATTGTCAAATTAGGTTCTGAAAGAGGTCAGTTTGACCTTGTTCTTTGAAGCAGCATATCAACACAAGAAAAACATTGCTGCTTTAATATTCTCTTCGAATTTAAGAATTTCAACAGTGATGCAAATTATTGAACAGCTCTACAGATGTATATTCGCCCTGCCGCCATTTAATAAGAGTACATAGAGGATACTAACCAATATGTACAATACACCTTGGCCTAACAAACAGATTTACAGTCTTTCGTAGTTCCTTGTCCAAGACATCTGCAGCTGAACTTGCTGGCTCCTCTCATTCCTAAGCGTATGTTTAAGTAGTGGTGATGAACAGAAGCAGTTGGAATTGCTCGAGCAAGAAAATGTGATGGGTGAGGGGTTTCTAAAATAAAGGACTTGTGAACATGAAAGCCTAGGAGCATGCCGAGAGAGGCTTTATAAGGAGCTAGAGGCTTGAGGAATGCGAGAATTTCCTTGTGACCCACAACAGCATCCTGAACCTTGTGCCGAGAGTTCGATATATGGTGACCAAAAACCTTTCTGGCGGTTCCCATTCTTGTAGCTAGTTCGTGTTAGTTCTTCATGCATACACTACATATCTGAACGTGGTTGTTATGCTAGTATGTAGACTACAGGCCCCTCAAAGAGTAATTTCCCAAACTATATTCACAAGGTTACAGACCCAGCCAAGTACTACTGACAGTTGCAGTTTAACACCACTGCCTGACGGCACCCTGACATGCAGCGGAGAAAAAATATGCAAATCATCTAGCCCTGTTCAACAAAACAAGAATCAAACAAATTATTAGCAGCAAGTTTTCTTTCTCTTCTCTCTTTTTTTTTTACTTTTGGCGAACACACAAAACTTCCGCGGGTGCCAACTTTTTTTGAACGATTTTGCCAAGTTCCGATGCACAAGGGCGCACTACAGCGTCATCTTGGCGTCGTGGCGCTGTCCTCGTCACGGCACGAACCGCTAGCTTGTGCTGCTCTCTACCGACGCAGTGCAGTCATTGACAGCGCACCCACACGGGCAGCTTCCCGGGTCGTCGCCGCGGCCGATGCCAGCATACGTGGTCCCTCTGGTCCCCCAGGGGAAGCCACGCATGCCAACATTCCTGCGCCGCAAAAGCATGCAGAGGGGCTTGATGCGGTGTGCACATGCGTGCGCCGGCAGCTGGCGCGGTGCCATCGGCAGCGCATCAGGTTGTCGTTGTTTGACAATTTGCAGGGTGATAATGGTCAGCGTACTGCCGCGTCAAGAAATTTGTCTAGTTCTTTCATAGTTTTCATACTGTAGGGAAGTGACCTAACAGTTGCAAACCAATTTCCATATATATGTCAAGGCTACCAGCTCATTTTGTACTGACACCAACATGCTAATGACACCTCACTTGTGCTGAAATTGATTTTAATCCAGAGGTCGGTCACCTTACACTGGTACAAAAGTGACATTTTAACATTCCTTGCTTTTTCTAAGTCATGTTGCATATATGAATTATATCATCTGCATGTTAGATTTCCTGATACCTCCCACTCCCATCTATCTACTAATTGCTCGTTGTATATATGTGTGTTACTGTGTATGTAAAAAAGTAGATGTGTAAGTTGTAACGCCTAAGAAGAAATTTCGTGCTATGGATCCATATCGAGACTTATAGGGCCGGGAGACGGAGACAACAGGTGCCAGTTTATGTAGGCCAATGGCAGTCGCAGTCAGCAGGACGATCAGCAAAGTTAAGTAAAACAACCGTACAGTCAGCAGGAAATCAGCAATATGTTAGGTAACAAAACTAATATTGCATGTGTAGAAGATCAGGTCGAGTACATTTCTAACAAAAGTTGTAGTCAGTGCGGCTCCATGGCCATCTATGGGGTCAAGGCACGCGCCCATGAACACAAGTGAACTAGTCTCCTCACCGAGGAATAACCTGGATCTCAAGTTTTGAAATTGGACGGAATTGGATCAGCAGAGATGATCTTGCTGGTGTTTCGTGTTCAAACAACTGGTTTGCGTGTGGAAATTTGTCCAAATCAAGTCCCATTGTTTCGTCTTATCCAGCAAATTTTTTTAATGAGATTGAGTTCCGATCGTAAGGACACTACCGCATCATCGTGGATGATCGATCGAGACATGATGAACATAATGTTTGTGCTTCAGAAGCACGGACAAGTCAGAAGTGTTCTCATATCTAATAAAATTCAAGTTCAGTCAGTACAAGCATAGCATGAATATCTAGTTCATCTGTATTCTTTTGCACCATAAAAACTATGCCTTTATCTTCATCTACCTCAATAGGTTCTGCGAGTCTGAGATTTTCCAGATCTGCAACGTTCACATCACAAGGTTGCATTTACCCTTTGCAAGATACCAATATTGCTTGGTTCTAATTGCGAATTAAAATTACTGATAGCTCCCACTCCTACGTACCCCTAACTAGTAATCCGTCGTTGTGTCTTTGTCTTGCTATATATGTACGTAAATAAAAAAAGTAGAAATGCAACGACTAAAAAGAAATTTGCTGCTATCGATCCACTATTGTGAGTTAGATAGAGGGCACCGAGAATAGGCATGGAATCGAAGTAACGGGCGTCAGTTTATATAGGTCAATGACCGGTAGTTGTTTAGGGTACAATTAATGCCAGCCACAATCGGCCGGAACTCGGATAAGTTTGGGCAACAAAACTAATTAAAGTGCAGGGTACAATACAAGGCTGTACAATCAGAATGACGTGATGAAGTTGGCGAGAAAGTAAATAAGGTGTTGAAGTCCGTAGCAATTTTCATTCCTCTTTGACACGCCAGAAAAATGTACTACTGGGTTTTGGTTGACATTTTTCTGGTGGATAGGTCACCGCCAGCGAGCGGTAAGGCCTGATCAATGATTCAATGTGGGGAAGAGTAGTGAGGCCGCATCGAAGTGCGCGTAGTTCATGGCCGTTCGCATGTCAAACATTTCGTTTCAGATTGTTGGATCATGTACTTTCCACTGTTCCTGCATGTCTAGTAACATTTTTGAACGATTTTTATTCCGCATGCACAAAGGGCGCACCACTGCATCATCTTGGCGCCATGGCGCTGTCCTCGCCATGGCACGAACCAGTGACTCGAGATTGTCAGCTAGCTCGTCTTGCTCGCAGCCAGCGCAGTGCCGTCGTTGACAGCGAACCCGCACGGGCATCTTTCCCTGGTCGCGGCGCGGCTGTGGCCAGCGAAGCCACGTCCAGCTCAAGCACGCTCGGTGAGACTGTGGGCCGTGACCTCCTCCCGGCGCGTGGAAAGTAGCGCACGAGCTCGCCAGTGACCTGCTCCCTTATCCCGGCGTTCTTCAATGCTGTGGAAACCCGCGGCGTCCTTATCCTCGCCGGCGTCGACCACGAACGGCATCATTTTGGTATTCAAGTCCAGAAGCCACGAATGCACTCGCATGGTGCCCTGCCATGCACGCCACCACCATCTCCCGGTACCCGGCGCGCCTCGCCGCAACGTACCCGATCAAGTTGGCGTCACACAGACTGCGTTCTGCGTGTCGTACTGAATGATATAATGCCCTGGCCATTAGCGTCTTTGTATCGGGCCGTCTTTTGTTTTGGTCGACGCTAGCTGGCGACGGTTCGACCGCTGACCCCACTTTTCTCTTCATCTCCTGACTGCCTATTTTTGCCACCTGTTCCTGTTGGTATGTGAATATGTACACATTTGACATCAGAAAAACATGTGTGCATAATTAGGTATTCCAAATTCACCTTGTCATAGGACTTCTCAAAGTCCAATATAAAGTATAACCTACGTGTTGACCTTTGGTCTCATGTGAAATTTCATGTCGGGGAAGAGCTCCATTCATGATGTTGACAGTTACATCTTAATCTCCAAGCTTCTCAAGTAGAAGTCATGAAACAGTTACATTACATCCTCCTTCATTCTCCCAACAGGGTTTGCTGATCTCACACGTATGATGTCTGGTCCAGCAGCTTTATCCTTTGCGATTAGAAAAAACTAATTTTCAAACTTCGTCTTCCTCACAAGGTTTAGAGAGCTCGAGACTGTCCAGATATGCGACGTCTTCATCACCATGCTGCACTGTCCACCGACAAGATCCTGATGTTGCTGGGTTTTAGTTGCAAACTAAGATTGCTAATGCCTCCCACACCTACCTAATAACTAGTAATTGTCCGACGTCTGTGTTACTTTGTATATATCTAAAAAGAGAGTGACTACAGAGCTGAATGTTTTTGTGTGACCCACGTCCGACTAGTTGAAAACCAACCTTCATGTGGTCCCACATGAGAAAAATGAGGCGTTGTGATTAACCGACGGGAGCAGTCGGACGCCAGTCGCACAAGGCGGTCGTACCTATAGCATCGCTCATGTAAAAAAGTAGTCATGAAACGCGTAAGAAGCAGCTTTCAGCTATGGATCCACTATTGTGACTCTGGTAGAGGGGCACCGAGAAGGAGGATGGAATCAACTAAGCAAAAGGCTGGGTAATGCCAAGTCACAATGTGCTGGAGATGAGCAAAGTTAGGTAACATAACTAATTAGAGTTGTACTAGCTAGCATAGTGAGGTGAATTAAGGGGTGTTGGGATCCCCACCAGGTAGCCAATTAATTAAGGAAGATGATTTGCACTAATAAAAGCAGGAGACGAGGAAGGACGTGATGAAGTCTGCAAGGAAGTAAATACTCTACCGTTTTTAAATATATGATACCGCTGACTTTTTTTTATTGTTTTGACCATTCATCTTTTCATAAATATTTGTGCAAATGGCTAAATTTTAAAGTTATTTTGACGAGAGATCTAATAATATACATTTCATGTTTGGCAACTAATTATTCACAATATATATTATTGATCAAAAGGTCAAAGAAAAAGGCAATTGTGGCATATATTTTAAAATGGAGGGAGTACTAATGTGTAGGCATCCATAGCAATTTTCATTCTTCTCAAAAGACCAGAAAAAAAACTGTATTTGCAAAAAAGAAAAAGACTACTCTGTTTTGGTTGACAAGAACACAACCAGTGAGCTGCCTGGAGGTCGTGGTAGAGAACGACGCTGGCCTGGAAGTTGGAGGCTTCGTGGTCGATGGTGGATGCGGTCGCGGCTCGTGTGGATGCCGATGTGGTGTGCTGTGAACCACTCCATTGTGTGTCACGTCCCGGGTAGACCAACGAGGCCGCGGCAAAGAGGGTTTTCTAATTTTTTTCACGGTCCCCGGAAATGTTTCAATCTGAAATTTTGTCAAATAACGAAACATTCCACCGTTCCTGCTTGCCCGGAATTGTTTTTTAACGATTTTGAGTTCTGATGCACACGGGCGCACTATCGCATCATCACCTTGTGGCGGCGTGGCGCTGTCGGCTGTCCTCGTGGTGGCACACAAACCAGTGACTAGAGATCGTCAGCTTGTGTTGCTCGCAGCAGACGCAGTGCCGTCGTTGAAAACGAATCTGCACGGGCAGCGATGCAGGCAGTTTTAATTTTCCTGTTCGTGACCGCGGCCGAGAGGAAGCCATGGCCAGCCCTGTAATTCGATCTCCGGCGGCGCTCTCGTAGCCGTCGAACAGGAACCCCGTCACGTTGTACGCCTGCTTCAGGAAGGTCGAGCTCGAGCTCCCACAGCTTCGCCACCGGCACGCTCGGCACCACGTCGTGGCTCACGACGATGCCGCCGCGTTGCCGACATGCGGGGCGGAGAAGGGAAAGCCTGGGTGCGCCGCGGCGGAGTCGCGCACGTTATTCGACGTGTAGATGCTGTGGACCCCCGCGGCCACGAACGGCACCATTTTAGTCTTCATGTCCAGAATGGTCTTCTTCTTGGTCTTCATGTCCAGAACGGCACCATCCTGGTCTTCATGTCCAGACGACGTGTTTGTAGCGGGCCGTTAGTGGTCTTAGGTGGACGTTCGCCGATGAATCTGGCATGACCCGTTTGTGTATGTAAAAAAGGTAGACATGTAACGCCGAATAAGAAGTTTTCTGCTATGGATCCATATCGAGACTTAGAGGGGCACCAAGACAACAGGCGCCAGTTTACACAGGCCCATGGCACTCACAGTCAGCAGGAGGATCAGAAAAGTTAGGTAACAAAACCACAGAGTCAGCTGGAAATCAACAAATTTTGGTAACAAAATTAACTAATATCGATTCTGTAGAAGATCAGGTCGAGTATGTCTAGTTAAAGTTGTCCGTGACAGTGCGTGAGCACAAGTCAACCTCCCTGAGGAACTGGATATCCAATTTTTGAAATTCGTTTTGACTGATTTGGATCAGCAGAGATGATCTTGTTGGTGTTCTGTCCTCAGATTTGCGCATGGAATTTTGCAGGCCGATGCGTTTTGTCTTCTCCCTCATTTGCATTTTGTAAGTACTAGCTTTTAGTTGTGGTTAATTTGGATGATGCATTTCTCGTTTTCCATTTTCTTGCTGTTCCGGATCTGTTTTCAGACTGGAATCTTGTCCAAATCACGCTCCACTGTTCCTGCTTCTCCGACAAAAGATTTTTTGAACAAATTTGAGTTGCGATGCACAAGGACGCACTAGCTAGCTACCGCATCGTCGTGACTGATCGAGACATGATGAACATATGTAACGTTTGTGCAGCAGAAGCTTGAACAAGTCATGGAAGTGTTTTCATACCTGATAAAATTCATGTTAAGCATGGACAATGCTGCTCTAGTCTTTTCCATCATAAAAATTTGCCTTTCACTTTGTCTTCCTCACAAGGTTTAGTGGGCTCAGGCTTTTGCAAATTCGCTAGGTGCAAACCTCCAATGTGTACTGCCCCCATGCAAGACACCAATAAGGTGTGCTACCCCCACACAAGACACCAATATTGCCCTGTTCTAGTTGCAAATTAAACTTGCTGATACCTCCCACTCCTAGCTAGCTAGTAATCCCTTGTTGTGTGTCTGTCTTACTTTGTACATAAAAAAACTAGAAATGTGACACCTAAGTAGAAATTTCCCGCTATGGAACCACTATGGTGAGTTAGATAGGAGCATGGAATCCAAGTAACCGGCGCCGGTTTACAATAGGGAATGGCCTGGCCGTGAACCGCGCGGGCGCCATGCCAACATGGCAGCGCTCTGGCGACCACGCATTAAGTAATTAAGCCGTTGACAATGCGTGGTGGCCGATCGAGGCAGGAGCAAG
>LAPY01002900.1:42430-68347 GCA_000970635.1 Eragrostis tef
TGGGGTGTGGGTGGGGGGGGGGGGGGGGGGGGGGGTTGCTCTTCTCGTCACCTGTTTTTGGTTGCTTGCACACTTCCTCGGTCCCCTTTTGTGATGGGACAAAGGACTTCTTGTGCTGCCCTCTGCAATTGCTTCAATAGAAACGGTGCAGGGACGCAGTGGCTAGGATTCTTTAGCCGAAAATAAGAAATAAAAAAGGTATCTCTTTTATCTCAACCTATAACATGATGTGTAAATCTACAGTTTTCTCTGGTATCGCCCTTTGGTTTCACTCTACCGACCGACGTGTCATTTTGACTTCTTCAGAAATGAACAGAGTATCAAGATGAGTTCTGAACTTTCAAATGGAATGTCTTTGCCATCAAAACATTTTTGTTTTCACAAAAAAAAGAAGCTAGTGTACCGACAATTTTCATTAACTGAGGCTACAACATGATGTGTAAATCTAGAGTTTGTCCTTATCGTCCTTGAGTTTGCAGGCGTTTTCTGGCGTGGTGAGAGAGAGCTCTGTGGAGAACATGAGTTCGATGCTTGGGCCCAATATGGGAAAGAAAACGCCTGCAAAAACACGCACCACGGGCTGGCAGTTTAAGAGGGACCAATCACCATCGTTAATGCTGGAAACAGGGGCTCAGATGAAGAACGGCACAGCCGTGCCATTAGACTAGCCACAGCAGACGATTTCAATCCCTGGGCCAGGGCAAGGATGGACCCAGGAAATAACGAAAATTAATTAAAATGTTTAACTAAGCATGTGTTTTTATCCCAAAAGAAAATAGCATGTGTTTGCTTTGTGATGCGTGCTATCTTTGACAAAAGGCTCCACCAGAGTAACTAAAAAAACTATTTTGTTTTTGTTGACAAGAACACAACCAGCGAGCTGCAGGCCGTGGTACTCGAGAATGACGCCGGCCTGATGAACTGAACCACCATTGTAGGCTTCGTGGTCGTGGATGTTGTCAATGCGCGTGTCGATGCCGATGTGGTGTGCCGAATGCCGATCCACTCCAACTGTTGCTGCTTCGGTTCGGGTCCTTGATTTGCAACGTGTGACAAGCACCGGCGGTGCGCGACAGACTTGTGGCGATCACGATCGAGGGTGGATAGCATTCACGACTTGCTCGCCTTGCTCCAGGAAAAAGGAGCAACACCTGAAACAGAACAGAACTGCTCCGTTTCTTTGCGTTAGGCATTTGCCGGCAGATAGAGTACTCGTCGTCACTCTCTCGATGACACTTCAACGCTGCTGAAGCCTGAAGCCAGTCTAAAAGTGTAGCTGCTTACGTACGTACATGGCCACAGTCCAGATCAACCGGTACGAAAGGTCAACAAATGCAAATTTTGCCCTCGATTAAATGACCATCGCACTTTACCTAGCAACATCGTTATGCCATAGAATGTGGAAAGCCGGAGCTTTCCTGGCGGCATACAACTACCCGAGAAAGAGTAGTAGTAGGTTTCCATGGGAATGCGACGCGTTGGTCAGTTTCGCCGTGATGGCCGCGGTTAGGTGAAATGTTAGCTTCGCCACGGACCGCTGCCGGAGCTTTTAGGTTTTTGCAGGCAATTAGCAGCTGAGCCTGAACAAGATGCTGGATCAAGCAACAGGGCCCGCACCGCACGTGAAGCTGACGACTTTCCAAGCTCCATATCGTCCACCGCGCGGCAAAAACCGTTCTTCAACCTTGATCTTCCGCAACAGAATTTCCTGATCTGTGAGTGATGGGCTCATCCTAGCCAGATCCTAATACTGCTCAGTTCTAGTTGCAAATTAAACTTGCTTGCCTCCCAGTCCTATCTAGTAACTAGTAGTAAAAGTAGATGCAAGAGACGCCTAAGAAGAAGATTTTCTGCTGTGGATCCACTATTGTGACTCTGGCAAAGGGGGCACCGAGAAGGAGCATGGAATCAACGAAGCAAACGGGCGCCAGTTACTTTTTTATAAGCCAATGGCCGGTAGTTGTACAGAGTAATGCCAGTCACAATGTGATGGAGATGAGCACAGTTGGGTAACATATAACTAATAAGAGTTTTACTAGCATACACTACAACAATTTTGACTCTTATAAAAGCAGGAGACAAGGAAGGACGCGAAGTGTACAGTAAGAGTTGAATTTTCATTTCTCTCAACAAGCCAGAAAAAGTACTAGTCTGTTTTTGTTGACAAGAACACAGCCAGTGTGAGCTGTCTGGATGTCGTGGTACTCTGAGAATGACGCCGCGGCTTAATTAACTGAACCACCATCGTCAGAGGCTTCGTGGTCGTGGATGCTGTGAAGGCGCGTGTCGATGCCGATGTGGTGTGCCGATACACTCCATGCTGCGCCCACCCTACCAGCAAACTTGTGTCTCGCGGCCCGGGAAGACCAACTAGGCCGCGGCGAAGCAGGCATTCGCATGCCTTATCATTTCTCTTTTTTTCCCCAATTTTTTTCACGGTTGCGGATTGTCAAATAATTAACGTTCCGGCAATTTTTTGAATGATTTCGAGTTTTGATGCAAGGACGCACTGTGCCGCATCATTTTGGCGTTCGTGGCACTGTCCTCGTGATGGCACGAACCAGTGACTCGAGATCGTCAGCTTGTGTTGCTCGCAGCCGATGATGCAGTGCCGTCGTTGACAGCGCACCTGCCTCCCTGGTCGTGGCCGCGGCCGATGCCAGCGTGGTCCCTGGTCCTGCAGGTGAAGCCATGCATGGCAACGTTCCTCCTGCGCTCCGGCCGCTGACGTGGTGGCCGATCGACGCACGAGAAAGAGGCAGAGCCGAGCGAGGGTGAACCACCAAGCACACACTAGTGCGTACTATCCCCTAGCCAGATCCTAATACTGCTTGGTTCTAGATGCAAATTAAACTTGCTGAGGCCACCCAGTCCTCTCAAGTCCAGAAGCCACTCGCCCGGCGAGATGGTGCCCTACCCGCCATGCACGCGACAACCATCTCCGGTAGTACCGTGACGAACCCGGTCCAGTTGGCGTGGCCTTCCCCATGCATGCCTCGGCGTTGGAGCACAGTTCGTGCCCAAGGCAGGCGTCACGCAGGCTGCGTACCTAATATTGCTCGGTTCTAGCTAGTTGCAAATTAAAATGCAGGTTGTAGTGGCAAATTCAAAATGCAGGCGGCCGGCAGCTTTATTCTTTTCCAGAAAAGAAAAATGCTAAAAACACGACCGATGTGTACGACTGCCGCATGCTACCAGCCTGTGTATAGCAAACTGTCCTTGACGCTTGAACTTCCTCAAAACGTTTATCGAGCTCAAGACTTTCCAGATAGGCAACGTGCTCATGTGCAAGTTGCACTGATCCCTTGAAGCATCCAAATATTGCTCGGTTCTAGTTGCAAATTAAAATTGCTGATGTCTCCCACACCTAGCTAATGACTAGTAGTTGCTCGATGTCGTTGTTACTATGTATGTAAAAAAGTAGGCATGAAACACCTAAGAAAAAGCATTCTGCTATGGATCTACTATTTGACTCTGTTAGAGGGGTACCGGGAAGGAGCATGGATCAACAACGGGCGCCAGTTTATATAGGCCAATGGCCGGTAGTTGTACAGGGTAATGCCAGCCACAATGTGATGGAATGAGCAAAGTTAGGTGACATAACTAATTAGTGTTGTACTAGGATAGTGCCGTGAATTAGCAGCCAGAGGTAGCCAAGTAACAGGAGACGAGGAAGGACGACATGGAGCCGGCGAGGAAGTTTATAATGTGTAGAAGTGTCCAATACAATTTTCAGTCCTCTCAGCAAGCCACAAAAATACCAGTGTGTTTTTATTGACAAGAACACAACCAGCGGGGTACATACCTAGTCTAAGGACAGAGCAGTGAGCGCTGCTTAACAAAAAGAAACAGAAGGAAACGAAACACAGGGTTGCCACACTCAGACGTTTCTGAAGTCTGTCTTGAGTAAACGCCATTCTAAACTGACGAACGCTATCAACCACTGAATGTGCAATCTGTGAAGTTTTTGTGCTCGAAAATTCTCTTGTTGCGTTCTTTCCACAGTTGCCACCAAAAGGAAATCAGAATTCCGGCTATTTCAATCTTTTTCTTCTTCATTCCTTTAGATGTGATCATACCCTGAAAAACCGGCAGCGTACTGCTGCTGCGTTGGAGCACAGGGCAGGGAGCGCAGTTCGTGCCCAAGGCGTGCGCAGGCTGCGTTCCGTGTGTCGTACGGGATGGTTATGCCCTGGCCATTAGCCGGTCGTGGTTTTGGTCGATGCTGGCGGCGGTTCGGCTGTTCGCGCATGAAACTAGCCTGACCCGTTTTTCTCTTCTAGTGACTGCCCTTTTTTTGGGTCCCGTCTTACCTTGTTCCTGTACCGGAATTTTAGGGCCTAGTGCCAGTACATACAGTTCCTAGAGATGACATGCACAAGTTTTGCATTGCGAAAGAACACACCGTACGTGAATGGATGATCCACACAGGTCTTGTTGCGTGATTTCCCATTCCACCAACAATTGCATGATCACGATCTATCTATCAATATAGATATCTGTCCCATGCGCTGGGTGTGCCTATATATACGTCTTTACCAAAGCTCTGTCAAAGCGGTTCATGAACTTTTTTTTTCTTTGTTAGATTCATGGCAACCCTCGTTCAATCTGAATTGTTGGAGGAAACCAAAGTGCAATGGTAATTAGTATGCATCTGAGTTGGAATCAAATTTGGCAATTTTGCAAGCTTATAACATGCTGAATGCTTCATTACTCTTCCATCGTCTGATTTGAACTTATTTTTTGGGGTGCAGATATGTTCATGTACACTTGTCTCATCAGGTTGGATGAGTAAGGAATCTGGGGGCCAAGGGATCCAGCCCCCTCGCGATGGCTACGATGGGTTCAGGTGATCCATATGTCCTTTGCAGGTGCTGTACCTGACTTGTTGAGGTTCCAGCGTTCTTGCTTTGTGCTTGTAGTTGTGCATCAACTAAATATGTTGGGGATGATCAAGTGCATAAAGGATAAAGTTACTCTCTATTTGTGGTGTCTACAATCATCAATGACAGTCGGTTTGTAAAGGTGTTAACATTACTCTCTGGAGGTATGTGTTTGGAAGAAACCACTGAGATCGAATTAGCACAATTTGGGCCCCAGAGCCCAGACCTTGTTCTATTGTTAGTATCTATTGTCAAATTAGGTTGTGAAAGAGGTCAGTTTGACCTTGTTCTTTGAAGCAGCATATCAACACAAGAAAAACATTGCTGCTTTAATATTCTCTTCGAATTTAAGAATTTCAACAGTGATGCAAATTATTGAACAGCTCTACAGATGTACATTCGCCCTGCCGCCATTTAATAAGAGTACTAATAGAGGATACTAACCAATATGTACAATACACCTTGGCCTAACTAATAGATTTATAGTCTTTCGTAGTTCCATGTCCAATACATCTGCAGCTGAACTTGCTAACTCCTCTCGTTCCTAAGCGTATGTTTGAGTAGTGGTGATGAACAGAAGTAGTTGGAATTGCTCGAGGGCCCAGAGGGTGTGCAATTAGGTTCTTGTGCCATGCATCATTAATTATTGACTGTAAAAGATCTGCCGCCATGACAAATAACAAAGAAGATAGAGGGTCTCCTTGTTTTACCCCGCACTTACAGTGGAAACTTTTTCTTGGAACACCATTGAGTAACACTGAGAAGGTGCCTGAGTTAAGTAACATGTATAACCATTGCATCCATAGCTCAAAAAACCCCTTGTGGAGGAACTGCAGAGTGTTCCACTTTATCAAAAGCCTTTTCGAAGTCTAGCTTAAGAATAATTATTTCTTTTTTAGACTGATGGCACATGTGGAGGAATTGGAAGGTCCAAGCTAGACAGTCTTGGATTGATCTACCTTTGATGAACCCATACTGGTTTTGATGTACCACTTTGAGTATTACACTCTGCAGCCTGTTGGCAATAAGCTTAGTGATAAGCTTGAGTGAATAGTTCAGGAGAGAGATAGGCTGAAAATCTGTGATTTTTTCGGGGTCATTTTTCCAAGCTTATAACATGCTGAATGCTTCATTACTCTTCCATCGTCTGATTTGAACTTATTTTTTGGGGTGCAGATATGTTCATGTACACTTGTCTCATCAGGTTGGATGAGTAAGGAATCTGGGGGCCAAGGGATCCAGCCCCCTCGCGATGGCTACGATGGGTTCAGGTGATCCATATGTCCTTTGCAGGTGCTGTACCTGACTTGTTGAGGTTCCAGCGTTCTTGCTTTGTGCTTGTAGTTGTGCATCAACTAAATATGTTGGGGATGATCAAGTGCATAAAGGATAAAGTTACTCTCTATTTGTGGTGTCTACAATCATCAATGACAGTCGGTTTGTAAAGGTGTTAACATTACTCTCTGGAGGTATGTGTTTGGAAGAAACCACTGAGATCGAATTAGCACAATTTGGGCCCCAGAGCCCAGACCTTGTTCTATTGTTAGTATCTATTGTCAAATTAGGTTGTGAAAGAGGTCAGTTTGACCTTGTTCTTTGAAGCAGCATATCAACACAAGAAAAACATTGCTGCTTTAATATTCTCTTCGAATTTAAGAATTTCAACAGTGATGCAAATTATTGAACAGCTCTACAGATGTACATTCGCCCTGCCGCCATTTAATAAGAGTACTAATAGAGGATACTAACCAATATGTACAATACACCTTGGCCTAACTAATAGATTTATAGTCTTTCGTAGTTCCATGTCCAATACATCTGCAGCTGAACTTGCTAACTCCTCTCGTTCCTAAGCGTATGTTTGAGTAGTGGTGATGAACAGAAGTAGTTGGAATTGCTCGAGGGCCCAGAGGGTGTGCAATTAGGTTCTTGTGCCATGCATCATTAATTATTGACTGTAAAAGATCTGCCGCCATGACAAATAACAAAGAAGATAGAGGGTCTCCTTGTTTTACCCCGCACTTACAGTGGAAACTTTTTCTTGGAACACCATTGAGTAACACTGAGAAGGTGCCTGAGTTAAGTAACATGTATAACCATTGCATCCATAGCTCAAAAAACCCCTTGTGGAGGAACTGCAGAGTGTTCCACTTTATCAAAAGCCTTTTCGAAGTCTAGCTTAAGAATAATTATTTCTTTTTTAGACTGATGGCACATGTGGAGGAATTGGAAGGTCCAAGCTAGACAGTCTTGGATTGATCTACCTTTGATGAACCCATACTGGTTTTGATGTACCACTTTGAGTATTACACTCTGCAGCCTGTTGGCAATAAGCTTAGTGATAAGCTTGAGTGAATAGTTCAGGAGAGAGATAGGCTGAAAATCTGTGATTTTTTCGGGGTCATTTTTCTTTGGTACTAGTACTATGAACGAACCATTTATGCTTTCAACATTAAGATTACCAGTTGCAAACTCCTCACATATGGCATAATATTCTTCTCTGATGATACTCCAGCAGCTTTTGATAAAAAGGTCATTAAACCCATCAGGTCTAGCACTTTGTGAGTATCTATTGTCAAATTAGGTTGTGAAAGAGGTCAGTTTGAATTTTCTTTGAACTAGCAAATTTTTAATTTTATGATTTAAAAGGAGAATTTGTAAGCAGCATATCAACACAAGAAAAACATTGTTGCTTTAATATTCTCTTGGAACTTAAGAATTTCAACAGTAATGCAATTATTGAACAGATCTACAGATGTACAGTAGCCTGCCGCCGTTTAGCAACAGTAGTAATGGAGCCTACTGACCATATGTACAATACATCTTGTCCTAACCAACAGATTTACAGTCTTTCGTAGTTTCTTGTCCAATACATCTGCAACTGAACTTGCTGACTCCTCTCATTCCTAAGCATATGTTTGAGTAGTGGTGATGAACAAAAGCAGTCTAAATTGCTCGAACAACACTACAACAATTTTGACTTTTCATGACAATGTGATTTTTTCACAGAAGGCCTGAAATTTATCACAGATGGCCATGACGCATCAGTGACAAAAATCGGTTAGTCATAGACAGTGCGTCAGCGATTACCTTCTGTGACAATTTCTGTGTTTTTGTCACAATTTTGTGACTCTATACAAAAATGTCACAACGGTTTATGATACCACAAAAAAAGTCACAATTTGCTTATGATATTATTAAATATGTCACAAAAATTCATGACAATTGTGATTTTGTCATTATCCATTGGACCGGACCTGGCCGGTTTCCGGCCCATTAATTTTGTGGGTCTTTCAACTTTCGGCCCGTTTATTTCGTGAACCTTTCAACTTTCGGCTTGTTTATTTCGTAGACCTTTCAACTTTCTGCGCGTTAATTTCGTGAACCTTTCAACTTCCGGCCTGTTAATTTCGTGGACCTTTTAACTTTTAACCTATTAATTTCACGAGCCTTTTAACTTTCAGCCCATTAACTTCGTGAGTCTTTTTACTTTAGGCCCAATTAATCAGCAGGCCATTTTTTTTAGCTCAATTAATTTGCAGGCTTTTTTACTTTCGGCCCAATAATTTCAGACCTTTTTATTTTTGACCCACTTAATTAGCAGGCTTTTTATCCACTTAATTAGAAGGCCTTTTTTACTTTTCATTTCTTTTTCATAACTCATTTAACGGACCTGAAACATAATCATCATACAAAATGCAAATAGTAATTGAACCATATGTTTTTACATATCACGAGGTGATCCATCGTACAAGTTACATTTTAGAAATATAAGGTACTAAGCTAATGGTTACATGTCCAATCAATTAGCAATGATTCCCCAAGCCAACATTCCAACAAAATTGTGGTCACCATTCACCTAGTCCTAACAATGGCAATACAACAAAATGAAACATTATTACTTTGCACTAATTCACTGAAGTTCAGTAAGCAAAAGCCAATGTAATAGAATAAAGGTACAAATTTAGTAAAATGCAGGTTTGTACGAGATAGCAAAGCAATACCCAAAACATAGAGATGCAAGTGTATGGCTTGAAATTACGCAGATTCAAACATCAGACCCTGAATAAGTAACACACAACTTTATACATATCTCATAAAACTATCACCCAGGCTCAATCATAAATGAACAATGTCCTCAACAAAAGCTCTTAAAAAAATATAACATAATTCTGTTGTGTAGAGGTGCTTCAATTCTCCATCTCCACAAAAATGCATGTCCAGAAACATTTTCTTTACAGATTTATAAAAATAACAAAATCTTGATATAAAATGGAAAGCAGTTATTTGAGGATACGACACAACTATATTGGATAAAGCAGTTCTATATATTTTACAAATGGGTAGATAATATTTTTATCAACGCGAACGAAAAAAAATGAGGTCATTAGGACTTCATATGCGAAATATATACAACTTTCAAAATTCAGCAATGAATCAAATTTAGAAAAAGAGCTAGTTGCATTGGGCCGGCTCATCCTTCGCAGATGGGCCCAACCGGGCTGGCGCGGGCATGGGCCACGAGAGGGAGGAGAAGGTTGGCCGCGCGGGAAGATTCAGCCCATGATAAGGAATGGGGTGACGCTCAAAAAAAATGAGGAGGAATGGGCCGAAAGGAAAAGAAAAGAAGAAAAGAAAAAAATAAGAGGTGGAACGGGCCGACGAGTATGATTCAGCCCATGAGGAGGAATGGGCCGGTGGAAAAAAGAAAAGAGGAGGAATGGGCCGGGGTTTTCTTTCACCTTTTCTATTTCTCTTTCCTCTCCTATTTTCTACCTCAAACAAAAATGTTTTCTAAAGAAATTTTAAATATATTTTCAACAAAATAAAATACCTACTAAAAACTACTCCAACATAAATGCATCATAGATATTTATTATAACCTATATTATCTAATTTATCTTAAAAAATAAATCTTTTGTCTAATTCAAAAAAGTTCTTAAAATTTAGTGAATATTTCGTCACATTAATAAATTTGAAATTTTGGGGTGTGACAGGATGCTAGCATTAAGGCATTTGGGTTCAATTTTTAGCTCCAATTTTATTTTCTAAATTACATTTTCTTATATATTTTGAAAAACTAATATGTGGGTCCCACCTCAAAATATTGTGTGACCAAACCACAGGTGGGCCACGTGTGCATGATCTAAAAAATTATTTACCAAAAACTATCAATACATTTGGCTTTTGTTTTTTGAATAAAAAATATATATGGGTCTCGCGTGTTAGGTATTTGACAAGTGTGCCACGTAATGACAATTCGTATGTGTCATAAATTTTAGTGTAAAATAAAAAAAATTACTAATGACAATTCATGTTTGTCATAACTGTTGTGACGCTTATTTTTTGCCAATTATGACATTTATGTTTGTCATAATATATTGCCGTGTTGATTTATGACAACTTTGTAGCCAAATTTAATGACAAATCATGGTTTTTGTCATAAACCCAACATACTTTATGACTAAACGGTATGTTGTCACAAAAAAAATGTCATAGAAGCCCACATTTGTTGTAGTGAAATAAAGAAGTTGTGAACATGAAAGCCTAGGAGCACACTCATACCGAGAGATAGGCTTTATAAGGAGCGAGAGGCTTGAGGAACGCGAGAATTTCCTCGTGACCCACAACAGGATCCTGAACCTTGTGCCGGGAGTTCTATATATGGCGACCAAAAACCTTTCTGACGTTTCCCATTCTTGTAGCTAGTTCGTGCTGGTCCTTCATGCGTACACTATATATCTGAACGTGGCTGTTATCCTGGCATGTAGACTACAGGCCCCTCGAAGATTAATTTCCCACATTATATTCACAATGTTACAGACGCAGCCAGGTACTACTGACATTTGCAGTTTAACACCACTGCCTAACGGCACCCTAACATGCAGGGGAGGAAAAAAAGTGCAAATCATCTAGCCCTGTTCAACGAAACTAGAATCAAGCAATTTATTAGCAGCGAGTTTTCTTTCTGTTCTCTCGATTCTTTTTACTTTTTGCGAACACACAAAACATCCGCGCGTGCCAGTTTTTTTTCTGAACGATTTTGCCGAGCTCCGATGCACAAGGGCGCACTACCACATCATGCATCTTGGCGTCACGGCGCTGTCCTCGTCACGGCACGAACCGCTAGCTTGTGTTGCTCGCTGCTGGCGCAGTGCAGTCACTGACAGCGCACCCACACGGACAACTTACCCAGGTCGTGGCCGCGGCCGATGCCAGCATACGTGGTCCCCCATGGGAAGCCACGACGTTGACGTTGGCGGCCGATCGACGCAGGGGCAAGAAGAGGCACGTACTGAAGCTGGCGTGCGCATGCCTGACGTTTTGCTGCTCTCTGCAGAGGCACCGCACCGGCGAGCGGCGGCGCTGTCGTCGAGCGCATGGAGCCAAGTGAACAGTTCTCCTTCTTACCAACGAATCTGGATTTCAAATTTCGCCTCACAACATTTTCCGTCGCTGGCACGGATTTCAGAACCGCAATTGTCCCCGATTTGGATCAAGCAGAGATGTTTTGTCGTGCTCGCTGTTAATTTCGTCCTCAAAGAACAGGGGTTCTGGGTTGTGGCCATTTCACTGTTCCAGGTCTCCGTCTCCCGAACTGATCTGAGCGTGAAATTCCGCTGGGCGATGTGTTCCATTGATCTTCGCCCTTCTCTAGGAATTTTATCTGAATTTGTCATGGTAATTTCGGTCGTGAAGGACGGGATTGAAGTCTTCAACAATTAGCGGGTGGTCGCTGTTTGGAAATAGCGACCACCCCGTGTCCATCTTCTCTTTTTTATTTCTCACGCGGGTGGTCATGGTGCCATCGGCGCGAAGCATTGCCTGTCGACCATAGCACGGCAAGCTCCTGCACACGGGCTCGAGATGCCCGAGGACCGGCAACCTTCACAGGTGACGAGAAGAGGATGCCTTTCTGCACGCCATGCACGGGGCGACGGCGGCATATGAGCTGCGTTGTTCCTGCGAGCCGGTTATCACGCGAACGTCGTGGAAAGTAGCGCACGAGCTCGCCGGTGACCTGCGCGCTCCCTTATCTCGGCGTTCTTCAATGCTGTGGAAACCCGCGGCGCCCTTATCCTCGCAGCACCATCTTGGTATTCATGTCCAGAAGCCACGATGGTGACCTGGCATGCACGCGACCACCATGCATCTCCCGGTACCCGGCGCGCCTCGCCTCGGCGTACCCGATCCAGTTGGCGTGGCCTTCCCACGCCTCGGCGTTGGAGCACAGGGCATGGAGCACAGTTCGTGCACAGGGCTCCATTCACGATGTTGACAATTACGTCTTAATCTCCAAGATTCTCAAGTAGAACTCATGAAAAGTTACATTACATCTTCCTTCATTCTCCAACAGGGTTTGCTGATCTGAACACGTATGATGTCTGGTCCAGCAACTTTATCCTTGGTCACTAAAAAAACTAATTTTCAAACTTCGTCTTCCTCACAAGGTTTAGTGAGCTACAGACTGTCCAGATATGTGACGTCTTCAACACCATGCTGCACTGTCCACTAACAAGACCCTGATGTTGCTGGGTTTTAGTTGCAAACTAAGATTGCTAATGCCTCCCACACCTAGCTAATAAGTAGTAATTGCCCGATGTCTGTGTTACATTGTATGTAAAAAGAGAGTGACTACAGAGCCGAATCTTTTTTGTGTGACCCACGTCCGACTAGTTGAAAATCTACCTTCATGTGGTCCCACATGAGAAAATTGAAGCGTTGTGATTAACCAACGGGAGCAGTCGGACGCCAGTCTCACGAGGCAGTCGTACCTATAGCATCGCTCATGTAAGAAGAAGCTTTCTGCTATGGATCCACTATTGTGACTCTGGTAGAGGGGCACCGAGAAGGATGAATTTGTCATGGTAATTTCGGTCGTGAAGGACGGGATTGAAGTCTTCAACAATTAGCGGGTGGTCGCTGTTTGGAAATAGCGACCACCCCGTGTCCATCTTCTCTTTTTTATTTCTCACGCGGGTGGTCATGGTGCCATCGGCGCGAAGCATTGCCTGTCGACCATAGCACGGCAAGCTCCTGCACACGGGCTCGAGATGCCCGAGGACCGGCAACCTTCACAGGTGACGAGAAGAGGATGCCTTTCTGCACGCCATGCACGGGGCGACGGCGGCATATGAGCTGCGTTGTTCCTGCGAGCCGGTTATCACGCGAACGTCGTGGAAAGTAGCGCACGAGCTCGCCGGTGACCTGCGCGCTCCCTTATCTCGGCGTTCTTCAATGCTGTGGAAACCCGCGGCGCCCTTATCCTCGCAGCACCATCTTGGTATTCATGTCCAGAAGCCACGATGGTGACCTGGCATGCACGCGACCACCATGCATCTCCCGGTACCCGGCGCGCCTCGCCTCGGCGTACCCGATCCAGTTGGCGTGGCCTTCCCACGCCTCGGCGTTGGAGCACAGGGCATGGAGCACAGTTCGTGCACAGGGCTCCATTCACGATGTTGACAATTACGTCTTAATCTCCAAGATTCTCAAGTAGAACTCATGAAAAGTTACATTACATCTTCCTTCATTCTCCAACAGGGTTTGCTGATCTGAACACGTATGATGTCTGGTCCAGCAACTTTATCCTTGGTCACTAAAAAAACTAATTTTCAAACTTCGTCTTCCTCACAAGGTTTAGTGAGCTACAGACTGTCCAGATATGTGACGTCTTCAACACCATGCTGCACTGTCCACTAACAAGACCCTGATGTTGCTGGGTTTTAGTTGCAAACTAAGATTGCTAATGCCTCCCACACCTAGCTAATAAGTAGTAATTGCCCGATGTCTGTGTTACATTGTATGTAAAAAGAGAGTGACTACAGAGCCGAATCTTTTTTGTGTGACCCACGTCCGACTAGTTGAAAATCTACCTTCATGTGGTCCCACATGAGAAAATTGAAGCGTTGTGATTAACCAACGGGAGCAGTCGGACGCCAGTCTCACGAGGCAGTCGTACCTATAGCATCGCTCATGTAAGAAGAAGCTTTCTGCTATGGATCCACTATTGTGACTCTGGTAGAGGGGCACCGAGAAGGAGAATGGAATCAACTAAGCAGAAGACGCTGGTTTTATATAAGCCAATAGCCGGTAGTTGCACAGGGTAATGCAGTCACAATAGCTGGAGATGAGCAAAGTTAGGTAACATAACTAGGGGAAGTTTTCAGTGCAAAACCAGCTTTAGTGCAATGGTGCAAATGAACTATTGTGGCCATTCGATCGCAATCTAACTATACACAATCAGGTGCGGGTTCCCCTCAATCCCACCAATACACATTTACGCAACACCCCCCCCAAAACAACACAATCTCACGAAAAATTGACTGCACGGTTCCTCCCCCGAGTCCTCTCTCTCTGGTTCTTCCTCACAGACACACGAGGAGAGGCGATAGAGGACGGCAATCAGACAAAAGACCTGACCGGGATCGAAGACGGCACCCGCCGCCGGAATCGCGGTGCCGGTGAATGAATCGACGTGAGCCCCGTTTAGAGGCGTGCTGTCTCTTCCCGGTCATGCACCAATGTTGTTTGCGGCCTTGCCATCTGTGCCCTCATTCGGAGGCAGCGTAGTCTGCGGCTAGGCTGTCTTTGCCGACGTCGGCACCAAGGCGGTTCATGGCTGTGTCATCAAACCCATCTGCAACCATGCCGTCACCTCCTGGTTCAGTTTAGCATTACATCTGAATATCTCAATTAACCTGTTATGGTCTGAGAGCTTAACACCTCTGGTCTATAATTTCACCATACAAATCATCTACAGCTTACAAGACTTGCTAATTGATGGAACAGCTCCATTCGGAGTACACATTGATGCTTCCAATGAATCCAGAACCAAAATTTACAAGTCAAATTGTCGATCGCAACTCAGAAATCATTTAGACTTCTCATGATTCTTTGTTACATACAGGACTTTAATTAAAAAGAAATCAGGCCGAGCTACAAGAAAAATTGCAGATTGAGATTGTGGCCTTTCACACATTTTGTCCGGGCTACTACCAAAAGCAAAATCATACTTTGCTTCAAGTACGGAGGAGCTTGAGACAGGAGCTTTTACACAGCTCCGATTTCAGAAGCACCGTGGGCGTAGGGTATCCAGGTTCAGGGCGGGTGGTAGGTTGGTCGACGGAGTTAGGGCTTTGCCCAAGGTCGAGTGGTGGTAGTGTCCGATTGCTTAGCCCATTTCGGTTAACGGAGATGTTGGAGGAACCCTAGCCGCCATCAATGGATGTATGACGAATTGCCTCCGGTTGTGTCTGGAAGGAACATGGAGAGGAGAAACAGAGAAACCGTGCAGGCAGTCCTTTTTGCGAGATGAAGTTTTCTTAGGGGGTGTTGTGTAAACGTGTATAGGTGGGATTGTGGGATACCCGCACCTGATCATGCATGAACAGGCAGATATCGATCGGACGGCCACAAAAGCTTATTTGCACCATTGAACTGAAGTTAGTTTTTCACTAAAATTTTCCCCACATAACTAATTAGAGTACTACTAGCTAGCTAGCATAGTGTGGTGAATTAAGGGGTGTTGGGATCCCCACCAGGTAGCCAATTAATTAAGGAAGATGATTTGCTCTAATAAAAGCCGGAGACAGAGGAAAGACGTGATGAAGTCTGTCAGGAAATAAATACTCTACCATTTTTAAATATATAACACCGTTGACTTTTTCTATTGTTTTGACCATTCCAACTAATTAATCACATATATATTATTGATCCAAAGGTCAACAAAAAAGTCATTGGTGTCATATATTTTAAAATGGAAGGAGTACTAATGTGTACGCATCCATAGCAATTTTCATTCTTCTCAAAAGGCCAGAAAAAAAAACTACATTGGCAAAAAAAGAAAAAGACTAGTCTGTTTTGGTGGACAAGAACACAACCAGCGAGCTGCCTGGAGGTCGTGGTAGAGAACGACGCCGGCCTGGAGGTCGAAGGTTTCGTGGTCGATCGTGGATGCTGTCGAGGCTCATGTGGATGCCGATATGGTGTGCTGGTCCACTCCATAATGCGCCCATCCTACCACTACCAGCATACGGAGTCCTTATGTGTGACGGCCCGAGTAGACCGACAAGCCGTGGCAAAGAGGGCATTCCCGTACCTTATCTTTCATTTTCTTTTCTAATTTTTCTCACAGTCCCCGGATCTGTTTCCATCTGAAATTTTGTCAAATAACGAAACATTCCACCATTCCTGCTTGCCCGGAATTATTATTTAACTATTTTGAGTTCTGATATATGCACAAGGGCGCACTATCACATCATTACCTTGTGGCCGCGTGGTGCTGTCCTCATGGTGGCACGAACCAGTGACTGGAGATCGTCAGCTTGTGTTGCTCAGAGCAAGCATGTCGCTCAGGCACGCATCACAGCCCCTCTAGGGATGCCTACTCCTTTATGGCTTCTATTTCAACCTTGGCTAATGCACGGACTGCCAGCATGTCGCTCAGGCACGCATCACAGCCTCAGGCATCTAGAATCGAATGCCTGAGAGTCATGCCTGACTCAGGCAGATATGGCAGTCGTTAAACCAAAGAAGCCCATAATGTAGTGGCCAGTCAAGTGAGAATTTTGAGATGAAAAAGCTCTCTCGCAGAAATGCTCAGTTTTAGTTGCCAATTAGACTTGCAGATACCTCCCGCTCTTAGCTATCTACTAATTGCTCGTTGTATTTGTGTGTTGCTGTGTATGTAAAAAAAGTAGAAATGTAACGTCTCAGAAGAAGTTTTCTGCTATGGATCCATATAGAGACTTAGAGGGCCGGGCACGGAGACAACAGGCTCCAATTTATATAGGTAACAAAACTGTAGAGTCAGTAGGAAAATCAACAAAGTTAGGTACGAAAACTAATAATGCATGTGTAGAAGATCAGGCTGAGTACATGTCTAATTAAAGTTGTAGTCAGTGCGGGTCCGTGGTTATCCATTGTGTCAAAAGGCGCGCGTCCATGACAATGCGTGGAACACAAGCGAACAAGTGTCCTCACCAGGCAATCAACTAGATCTCAATGTTTTGAAAAAAGTTTAGGCTGATTTAGATCAGCATAGATGATCTTGCCGGTGTTTCGTGCTCAAAGAACTGACTTGTGCACAAGGTTTCGCAGTCCGATGTGTTTTATCTTCTCCCTCGTCTGCATTCTTTTAAGGAACTTTCCTTGACGGATTGGATCGTGGATGATGTGTTTCTGCTCTTTTCCATTTTATCATAGTTCTGGATTCGTTCTCAGTCTAGAATTCTTTTGCGAATGCACGTTCCACTGTTCCTGCTTGTCCGGCAATTGTTTTTAATGAGTTCGAGTTCCGATGCACACACTACCAGGATCCACCATTTTCCCGAGTTCCCGCCGTCAAACGTTAACGTTCACCCGTTGGAGGTGAGGACCGTGATCTACCTTTCCCGAGTGCCACTACTCTTGGCACTCGGGAAAAGTTACTTTTTCCCGAGTGTGAAACTTTTCCCGGGTGTCTTTTATATGACACTCGGGATGCCCGATTAATTACACTCGGAAAAAGCTAAGACACTCGGAGAAAAATCGATTTCTGGTAGTGACAAGGGCACACTACCACATCATCGTGGTGATCGAGATATGATGAACATAATGTATGTTCGGCAGAAGCGTGGACAAGTCATGGAAATGTTTTCATATCTGATAAAATTCTAGTTCAGTCAATACAAGCGTGGACAGTACATTAGTTGGTTCAGTGAGCTCAATGTTTTCCATTTCTGCCAGCTACACATTATCAGGCCGCACTGGCCTAATTCAATGTATTGCTTGGTTCTAGTTGCAAATTAAACTTGCTGATACCTCCCACTCCTAGCTAGCTCTAATCCTAGTGTGTCTGTCTTACTATGTATGTAAAAAATGAGTAGAAATAAGTGTAATGTAACGCCTAAGAATAAATTTCCATAGAAGAAGCATGCATGGAATTAGAAACCGGCGCTGGTTTATATGGGGAAATATTCTGTGCAATGGGCCTATTCTTTGCAATCTGTGCAATCCACGCATGCCTCCGACCGGATCGGCATCCAGCGAGCCAGATTAATCACCGTATCCCTTCAATCTCACTCATATCTTTTTCCAATAACCCCCTCATACAAAACTCTTTCCTCCCGAAACTCTCAACCCCGAATTAGGCGGCTAGCTCGTCGTTCACCATTGCCGGCGCAATGGTCCTGTTCTCTGTCGAGAAGCTCTCCACGAGGCGCACGCCGACGCATTGGTTCACGGTGTTGGCGTCGTCCCCGTCCTTCGAGGTCAGCAGGCTCTCGGAGGTCTGCGGCTCTACGGGCACTCCGGTGTACTCCAGGATCTGGTTCGCCTCCATGCATGAGATTCAGGTCGGGCAACACGATCTTCTCGTACTCCTTCCCGCTGCTGCTGGCGGCGGCGTTCTCCATCTCCTCCGGGTCGGCCAGTGCCGCATTGGGCGTCGGCGAGATGGGCACGAGCACGAGTCGCACGACTCGGGTGTCTTCAAAGATCCTTTTGAGTTCCACCAGTATTTGTTTTAGCTTCCCTTGTTTCATTTCCTGGATGCAAAGAGGAGAATCAGTATGCACACAGAAAAGCTGTGAAGCTCATTTCCCATCTACTCATACGTGGAAGTTAGAACTATTATTTGTATTGCAGACATCTATCAGTATTAAACAGAGGTTCGATAACCACAAAATAGCACTTGAGAAGTATTCAGTTTCAGGCAAGGGAAACTACGAGCAGTTCCTTGATACACTTGGTCATCATCATATGTTGTTGTCTGAATTAATGTGTATCACACATATGCTAGATTAGTATAGAAGAGCATACAAATGTGATTGTATTTTGCAATGAAACCAACCTAACAGGAGCAAAAGAAATTTATTTTGCAACACTTTAGCGTAGAAACAATCAAACAAAGGCAGTGACATAACAGGATATGGACAAGTAATACCAAATTAACTATAGTAATACCAAATTCTATAGATGAGTACAAAGGGCACAGGGCAATGCTTGTTGTTCTGCAAAGAAAACTGAGAAATTATAGTATAGAGGGAGAGCAGCACGATCACGAACCCCAGCAGGCAGCAGATGGTCATGCAGGTAGTTTTCGACGCGGCAGAGCATCAAGACCTCGCAGCGGAGCGCGGCGTCTACGTCCCTCACCGAGGCACCGCGACTGGAATTACACTCGGAAAAAGCTAAGACACTCGGAGAAAAATCGATTTCTGGTAGTGACAAGGGCACACTACCACATCATCGTGGTGATCGAGATATGATGAACATAATGTATGTTCGGCAGAAGCGTGGACAAGTCATGGAAATGTTTTCATATCTGATAAAATTCTAGTTCAGTCAATACAAGCGTGGACAGTACATTAGTTGGTTCAGTGAGCTCAATGTTTTCCATTTCTGCCAGCTACACATTATCAGGCCGCACTGGCCTAATTCAATGTATTGCTTGGTTCTAGTTGCAAATTAAACTTGCTGATACCTCCCACTCCTAGCTAGCTCTAATCCTAGTGTGTCTGTCTTACTATGTATGTAAAAAATGAGTAGAAATAAGTGTAATGTAACGCCTAAGAATAAATTTCCATAGAAGAAGCATGCATGGAATTAGAAACCGGCGCTGGTTTATATGGGGAAATATTCTGTGCAATGGGCCTATTCTTTGCAATCTGTGCAATCCACGCATGCCTCCGACCGATCGGCATCCAGCGAGCCAGATTAATCACCGTATCCCTTCAATCTCACTCATATCTTTTTCCAATAACCCCCTCATACAAAACTCTTTCCTCCCGAAACTCTCAACCCCGAATTAGGCGGCTAGCTCGTCGTTCACCATTGCCGGCGCAATGGTGCTGTTCTCTGTCGAGAAGCTCTCCACGAGGCGCACGCCGACGCATTGGTTCACGGTGTTGGCGTCGTCCCCGTCCTTCGAGGTCAGCAGGCTCTCGGAGGTCTGCGGCTCTACGGGCAGCCCGGTGTACTCCAGGATCTGGTTCGCCTCCATGCATGAGATTCAGATCGGGCAACACGATCTTCTCGTACTCCTTCCCGCTGCTGCTGGCGGCGGCGTTCTCCATCTCCTCCGGGTCGGCCAGTGCCGCATTGGGCGTCGGCGAGATGGGCACGAGCACGAGTCGCACGACTCGGGTGTCTTCAAAGATCCTTTTGAGTTCCACCAGTATTTGTTTTAGCTTCCCTTGTTTCATTTCCTGGATGCAAAGAGGAGAATCAGTATGCACACAGAAAAGCTGTGAAGCTCATTTCCCATCTACTCATACGTGGAAGTTAGAACTATTATTTGTATTGCAGACATCTATCAGTATTAAACAGAGGTTCCATAACCACAAAATAGCACTTGAGAAGTATTCAGTTTCAGGCAAGGGAAACTACGAGCAGTTCCTTGATACACTTGGTCATCATCATATGTTGTTGTCTGAATTAATGTGTATCACACAGATGCTAGATTAGTATAGAAGAGCATACAAATGTGATTGTATTTTGCAATGAAACCAACCTAACAGGAGCAAAAGAAATTTATTTTGCAACACTTTAGCGTAGAAACAATCAAACAAAGGCAGTGACATAACAGGATATGGACAAGTAATACCAAATTAACTATAGTAATACCAAATTCTATAGATGAGTACAAAGGGCACAGGGCAATGCTTGTTGTTCTGCAAAGAAAACTGAGAAATTATAGTATAGAGGGAGAGCAGCACGATCACGAACCCCAGCAGGCAGCAGATGGTCATGCAGGTAGTTTTCGATGCGGTAGAGCATCAAGACCTCGCAGCGGAGCGCGGCGTCTACGTCCCTCGCCGAGGCACCGCGACTGGCCGTGGTCGAACACCGGGTTGTGGCCGCAGGCGTTGACGCCCCCGGCGCGCTCTTTCCCGGCAGACCCGCGTGTAGTACATGCAGATGTTTTGGATGTCCCGCGCGCTCTGCACGTGCACGGCAACGTATCCCGGTATCCGATCAGCTCCCCGCCGCCCCCTCCTGTTCGCGGTGAACGGCGAGTTAGCTGCCTACCTAATTCGGCGCTGAGAGTTTCGTGAGGAAAGAGTTTTCTACGAGGGGGGTTATCGGAAAAAAGAGATGAGTGGGATTGAGGGATACGGTGGCTCGCTAGATGCCGATCGGTCGGATACATGCGTGGATTGCACAGATTGCAAAAAATAGGATCATTGCACGGAATATTTCCCCGGTTTATATAGCTCAATCCAATGGGCGGTAGTTGTGCAGGGTACGTACAATGCCACTCATAATCGGTAGGAAATCAGTTAAATTAGGCAACAAAACTAATTTAAGGAGTAATGCTACATTCACAAAAAGTTTCACAAACTTCCCACAAAATGCTGACGTGTCATTGAATTTATAGTAAGTGTTGCTGACATATGAGTGAATTTATAGCAAGTGTCTCCTTGAATTATGCTAATCCTAAATCATGCAACCAATCATGTTTTAACATGTTAGCGTTTTATGAGAATGTTGTAAAACGTTTTTGTAGATGTAGCACTGTCACAATCGGATGGACCTGATGAAGTCGACGAGGAAGTACGTAATGTGTAGAAGTCCATACCTATTTTCATTCCTCTCGACAAGGCAGAAAAATACTACTGTGTTTCGGTTAACATTATTCTTGTGTAGGTCACTGCCAGCGAGCTTTCAAGGCCTGATCAATGTGCGTGAAGACCGCCGAGGCCGTGTCGAAGCATGCGCAGTTCAGTGAGTTCAGTCTGAAATTTTCCCATGATTACGGCCGATGCAAAGGGAAGTTTCATGCGCAGTTTACGGCCGTTCGCACGCCTATCATTTCTTTTTTTTTCTCCATTTTCCCATGATTCGGGGCTCGGTTCAGTCTGAAATTTTGTCAGATAATGTTCCATTGTTCCTACTTGTCTTGCAATTTTTTTTGAATGATTTAGAGTTTGGCTTGCACAAAGGGCTCACCACCGTACCATCTTGGCGTCGTGGCACTGTAGTCGCCATGGCACGAACCAGTGACTCGATATTGTCAGATTGTGTTGCGCGCCGCCTTGCCGGCCGCTGGTGCACTGCCGTTGACGGGCCCGCATGGGTGGTTTTTCTGGTTGTGGTGGCATAGCCCATGGTTGCCAGACGCCGGCTGCCCTCCAGGGGAACGAGGCCGAGGCAAAGGAAGTTTCATTTCCGCATCTGTACTAGGAACGGCCGGCACCATGCTATGTTCCTGCGCTCTGGCAATGTGGGTGCTATAGATGTCAAAACGGGCAGGCCAAAATGAGCGGGCACGAAGCACGACTATTTTGACCTAGCCCAGGCACGACACGGCCCATTTAATTTTGTGTCGGGCCGGCATGGCACGAAACAGCTGGCCATGCTTGGGCCGAAGCTTCAGCCCAATGTGCAGGACGATACGGCCCACTTAAGAAAATATTAACTTCTCTATGTTTCAAAATACATAGCATTCTAGCTCTACATCAGATTAATTGAACATTATCCGAGTCTGGACAATATGTCTATATACGTTCCTGGACACAAAACACTTCATGAATGACAAGAAAATTGGGACAGAGGAAGTATATTTTTATTTTTACGTATACAACCAAAGTGTTATGGTCTAGTGGTAAGACATCTACCTCATATATTTGAGGCAAGGTTGCAAATAGCGGACTATCGAGTTTACCGGAGTGCTCTCAAAAAAGCTACAGAAGCTATAGTGCAGCTATAGCGGCGGCTATTGCCAATAGCGGTTTGCAAAATAAAGCAAATTTTTTACAAAACATTAGTAATTTCGTTAATTTCAGCTCTTGTTTCATGCCATAATGTAAGCATACCATCATCTTAGCATATCTTTGCCATTTTAGCGGTGAAACAGTCCACAAAATTCAAAAAGTAAGCGCAATTTAAATTATGAACAAGCAAACTCACATCTGGCTTGACTTATGATTTATTAATCATAAACATAAGTTTATAAGTCAATTATAGCGGAGGTAGTAGATGAATTAGCAAGGTTATTTAAGTCACCGCGGAGTTTAGCGGCATTAGCGGTAATATTTGCAATTTCGTCGCGGCACCTGTCTCAAAAAGCTATAGCGAAGCTATAGCAGGCTATTTGCAACTATGATTTGAGGTCTCATGTTCAAATCCCACCTCCTTCAATATTTTGCGCCATCTTAACACTGAAATGCAACTATATAGGTTTGATAGGCCATCATTATAACTAAGCCAATTGCACCTAATGGGCCGGCCTGACACGATTCACCCATGTCGAACCGTGCAATGGGCGGGCATGGCAGGGCCCACTTAACAAGAAGGCCATGCCGGGCCGTGTGTAGATGGACCCGGGCTGTGCCATGCCGGGCCGTCCATTTAGACATCTACATGTGGAAGGCGACGCTATTTCAAATGGCGAGTTGGCGACCACCCCATAAGATTTTCTCCTTTTGGTTTTTCTCGCTTCCTAACCCGTTTCGCTCTGAAATTTTGTGCACTAGTGTTCCGCTCTGCAATTTTTTCTGTGCAATTTTTGGGTGGTGATTTTAGGGCTCAAATGCTCCGTGGCCTACGCTTCCACGGTCTAGTAGCGCCATGAATGCACGTGCAGTCGAGCCTCGCCGTGCTAGCTTGCAACGCGGCACGGGGAGACAGGCTGCGTCACACAGGCGGGCGACGTCGGCGACGCTGCGTTTCGTACGGGATGGCCATGCCGTAGCCAGGCAGCCAATACAAATGTGCTTGAACTGCTGATGGTTTGGACGCACGCGCATACATGCTGCTCTCTTCAGGATTTTTGTGGTACCGAGTGGCCAAGTGGGCCCCGGCAGGCCCATGTGTTCCTCCGCCAGTACCAATCCTACAGCCAATGTAACATCCTGAGACCTATCATGCCTAGAGCAGGATGAACTGAAATAAGCAAGCTGCATGCTAGAGGAATTATAAGATGAACTCCAATGTACTAGGAGAGCCTTGAGCGGGGCTCGGGCTCGTAAGAGCATTTCTAAAAGAGTCTCAAAAACTTCACTTAAATTAAAATATTAGGAGTCAATCTAAAAAACCCATCTCCAACAGGACCCCAAAACCACTCCCAGTCTTTTCATAGCCCCTAAACTTCTCTCATTTGTAGCTACAAACAGGAGAAGAATTGAAGTTCCCAAATCAGCGCGCAGCGCGCTGCTGCCTTATTCAGCCCGCTGGTCAGTCCCTCCACCAGCTGGTCACATCAACCTCTGCGGGTAGTATATCTCAGGTTAGTGAATAGTATATGAGCATTTTTTAGCGGTATATCAACATTTTCGAGATCGTATAAAGATCGAAAGCCACCTATGTGAGATGTCACTTTCGGTGTCAGGTATGTGAGACACCTCAGGATGTCGACATTTTTCATAGGATGTCGACATTTTTCATAGGATGTCGACATTTTTTGACTGTTGGATACTAGTCCTCCGTATTCTCCTGTGAATATAGTAATATACTCTTCAGTCAATTTAAATCTAGATAAAGTTACGAAAAAGTTTCTTTTAGTCAGAATATACGATATCTATTTTCTTGATTTTTAACTCCTGAGAAAATCACAATTCCAGTCATATACTCTTCGACGAAACACAATATACGATAGGCTTGTGAATGTTGTGATATACTCATCAGCCAAACACAATAAACTCTTTACAATTGCCAGTGATATACTCTTCAGCCAAACACAAAATACGATGGACATGTGAATTTGGTGATATATACTTTAGCCAGACACAATAAACTCTTACAATTACAATCATATACTCTTTGACCATATACCATATACAACTATGAATATAGTCGTATACTCCTCGGGCAAACACATTGTACAACAATAGCAAGCCTATAGCTAGCTTCTTCCTGGCGCAGCGAACCCTCCATTGGAGCATCTGGTTTTTTCATCAAAAAAGAAACTTCTGCCCCACCCCCCAAAAAAAGGGCAGTCACAAAAAGAAACAAAAAAAATCCCCGTTCAAGCATAGCAGTAAAGCCAGTCATCCTCTTGCGGGAGAAAAAAAAAAAGAAGCAAGCATCGTGCAGCCTCCCCAAACATCAATCAGCGTGCTGGACAATCCAATCCAAATCTAGAAGAAAGACAGCTGAAAATCCAAAGAAAACAAATAAAGAAGCATGCGCATGTACAAGCAATACAGGATGCTAGCTTCTTGCTTGCGTGGATCTGGATAAGCTCGGGAGGCCGCAATCGACGGGAAGAAGAAGGGTGGCCAGCCGGCAGGGAAGCACGCTGCGGTAGGTGTCGTCGCCGTACTCGCCCGGAGCTCCGCCGGGGTCCACCCAACAGCGCGGCCGCATGCGTCAGCGAGCTCGGCAAGGCCGCGTCCTCTCCTCCGCACTGGCGCAAGGAGCCAAGCTCCGATTGCTGCTTTTGGTACAGCCTTCTGCGGTCAGCTTCCGTTGAGCTCCAGATCTACAAGAAAAAAAAATGATTTTTGTCAGGAAAAAGCATCAACGTGTGGATCCAAATCAATATGGAATCAATCGGTATGGCAGGAAGTTAGAGAGGAAAAGGCTAGATCTGCAACGTAGCTTGGTTGGAGGAGCTCCGGCCGCAGGGAGCATTGGAGCAACGATGGCGAACGCCTTGTACCTCCTCGGTGGCATAGAAGACGACGAAGGTGACGTTGTGGAGCTCGTCTCGCCGCCGCCTCCCCACACGCAAGCTGTCCCACGCAGTCGCTCGCCCGCACAGCAACGGGGACGAGCTGCACGGGCTCGCCGGACGGCGAGCTTGGTTGCCATCTGGATCTGAACGTTGTATCTGTGGTAGGTGAGAGAACGAGGAGAGAGAGTGAACGGAGGATGAGGAGAGAGAAACAGCTGAACCGGTGATTTTTATCGTAGGGACTGTTCGTTTTTTTAGCCAGATTTTAGCCATTTGGAATATTATCATTTAGTAGTACTAATTAAAGTCTAATTACAAAACTAATTGCAGAAATATGTGCTAATTTGCGAGACGAATCTAATGAGGGTAATTATGCCATAATTAAGCCATAATTAGAAGATGGTTACTGTAGCATCACTGTAACGAAACATA
>LAPY01002901.1:33358-54488 GCA_000970635.1 Eragrostis tef
TGCATATGAGCGCTAATTTTCGAGATCTATCCAATGAGCCTAATTAATCTATGTTTTGCTACAGTGATGCTACAGTAACTATCGTCTAATCATGACTTAATTACCCTCATTAGATTCGTCTCATGATTTAGTCCTAGGGTTCTGCAATTAGTTTTGTAATTAGACTTTATCTAATACTCTTAAATAGCAAGATTCTCCGACCTAAAGTTTAGTCCTAAAGGAAACGAACACCCCCTCAGTCTCAGATCGGCGAAACAAAATGCAAAAAGAAAAATCAACCGTGAGGGACAAGGACATGTGGGTGTTCGTTTCCTCCTAAACTAAAGTTTAGTCCAGAGAATCTTGCTAATTAAGAGTATTAAATAAAGTTTAATTACAAAATCTTTTTGCATATGAGCGCTAATTTTCGAGATCTATCCAATGAGCCTAATTAATCTATGTTTTGCTACAGTGATGCTACAGTAACTATCGTCTAATCATGACTTAATTACCCTCATTAGATTCGTCTCATGATTTAGTCCTAGGGTTCTGCAATTAGTTTTGTAATTAGACTTTATCTAATATTCTTAAATAGCAAGATTCTCCGACCTAAAGTTTAGTCCTAAAGAAAACGAACACCCCCGTGGTACAAATGTGAACAACTCGTTCTACAAATTGAGAAAAGTACAGTATGTGATGGAGAAGTAAAAGTGCAGAATGTGATGGAGAGAGAGAGAGAGAGAGGTAACTGGAAGGATGATTCATGGGATGAGGGCAAAAACAGCAACAGGAAGAAAATGTCAAGAACATAGGTAACTGATTTGAGTGCATCCAGGGAAAAGAAACGGATTTTCGTGAGCGTTCGAGGGAGAGAATACAAACAGCAGGAGGAGATGTAGTCGGTAAATCTATATAGTACAATCGAGAGGATAACTCCTTAACATGAAATCCAGAGCAAGGAAAACAAAGTCTCAATAAACTGTTGAGAAGAATAGTGTTTAAATGAAGAGATAGGAGTAGCAGAGGAAGAAGAACTAGCAGACGAGAATGGGGGAGAATAGCATTAGCAGACGGGAATGGGAGCAGGGAGCAGCACGGCTGCTGTAGGTCCTACTGTGGCAGCTTTTGTCAGGGAATGCGCTTCGGCAGAAAACCAGGGAAAGAAGGAATACGAGCTGAATACGTATCACGAGGACAACGAACGGTCGCATGTCACATGGGATAACCCATGCGTGGGAGAAAAATCGCTTCCCTAGTGAGACATCACCATCGACCCATGTCTTTCTACCCTGCTGTCTATCCCGAGCAGCAGCAGCAGCAGCACTGGAGAACTTTCAATTGCATGCCCACCGTTTAGCATGGATGGCCGTGTTGTTTACTTTCGTTCTACAACCAGGTCGGAGCGCCCCGACGAATTTGAAATGTTGCTTGCTATTGATACGAGGAGAGGGAACGCTGCAAGCTGGAGCCGAGCTTGATGTTCAGAAGGAGGTTTTGATGCGCACCTTCTGCACCAGCGAGATCTGCAAATATCTCGGTTCATAAAACTACAAATTTTATGCCAAATTATCACACGATTATAAATTTTAGAGTTCTTGCTCAGAGCCATAACAGGGGGCCACTTGTCAGGTTAATTATTTTTCTAACTCGTGAAAAAAGTTTAATTATTTTTCTATACGTGATAAAATCGATGTAAAATCTGCAGTTCTTTGAAGTTGTGTCTTAAACAAAATTTTGTCAAAGTACCTGTAGTTTTACTAAACATACTCTAGAAAAGTTGACTTAATTATGGCCAAAAAAAAGTATGTATCTGGACTCTCGTCAAATGCTGCGTTATGTATTCACAAATTTTTTAACATGGCAAAGTCGAAGAATAGTGCATTTGTGAGCTTAACTTTTCACAGCATTTCCTTGCCCTGTAAGGCCTCCTTTGGAAAGGAGGAAAAACGTAGGAAAAATGAAGGATTCTCATTCCTATGGAATGGGTCACTGTAGCAGCCTTTGGATCACAGGATTCCACCATAGGAGATTTGTAGGAAAAGTTCCTTCGATGCCCATTCCAGAGGAAAAATGGAGGAAATCTAGCATCCAGCCGGACCTCTTTTTTCTGTTACGCGCGTAGGATCGAGGCAAATCACGGGAGATTAGCAGAGGAACAACAGAGAGGAACAAGAAGGTAGCCGGCGAGAGAGGGATGCATGTTCTTCGATGCTGCAAGAAAATGGAATCCCCACAACGAAGATAGCCACCTGTGTGATGGAGGAGCGCCTACCGGCCAGCAGGTCGTCGCGAGCTCGACCCCGTCGTCGTCCGGCCACCGCACATCACACCTCGTCGATTCTGCCGCTGCCCGATGCGAGCTGAACTTCCTTGTATCTTGCTGCCGCCCAACGCGAGATCAACGGTGAGCTCGATCTCCTTGCCTTGCGCTTGCAGCGCAATCGCGAGCTTGTGCGTTCCGAGGAACGAGGGGATAAGAACGAACGGATGTGGATGAAAACGGTAGTGTTCTGTACTTTTGTGGATCTATCTACTCACTACTCTCGATGGATGCTTTGCGGGGCCATCTGCAAGTGACTTCCTTTTGGATGGATGCTTTGAGCTGTTGGGGAGACGGATGTGTTATGTATGAAGATTAAAAAAAAAAAGATAACTCGGTTGATTAAGAATGTAAGTTGATTTCACTCTTGTAAACTTCCTTTGTTTTTCTTCCACCCTATTCAAACGATCACTTTAACAAAATTCCTGTGTTTTACAATCCTATGTTTTGCAACTATCCTATTCCTACGTTTTTTTTCTATTCCTGTGTTTTAGATTCCTGCATTCCAAAGAGCCCCTAGAGTGACGATCCTTTATTCACAAACACTACATGGCAAAGTCGAAGAATAGTGCATTTGTGAGCTTAACTTTTCACAGCATTTCCTTGCCCTGTAAGGCCTCCTTTGGAAAGGAGGAAAAACGTAGGAAAAATGAAGGATTCTCATTCCTATGGAATGGGTCACTGTAGCAGCCTTTGGATCACAGGATTCCACCATAGGAGATTTGTAGGAAAAGTTCCTTCGATGCCCATTCCAGAGGAAAAATGGAGGAAATCTAGCATCCAGCCGGACCTCTTTTTTCTGTTACGCGCGTAGGATCGAGGCAAATCACGGGAGATTAGCAGAGGAACAACAGAGAGGAACAAGAAGGTAGCCGGCGAGAGAGGGATGCATGTTCTTCGATGCTGCAAGAAAATGGAATCCCCACAACGAAGATAGCCACCTGTGTGATGGAGGAGCGCCTACCGGCCAGCAGGTCGTCGCGAGCTCGACCCCGTCGTCGTCCGGCCACCGCACATCACACCTCGTCGATTCTGCCGCTGCCCGATGCGAGCTGAACTTCCTTGTATCTTGCTGCCGCCCAACGCGAGATCAACGGTGAGCTCGATCTCCTTGCCTTGCGCTTGCAGCGCAATCGCGAGCTTGTGCGTTCCGAGGAACGAGGGGATAAGAACGAACGGATGTGGATGAAAACGGTAGTGTTCTGTACTTTTGTGGATCTATCTACTCACTACTCTCGATGGATGCTTTGCGGGGCCATCTGCAAGTGACTTCCTTTTGGATGGATGCTTTGAGCTGTTGGGGAGACGGATGTGTTATGTATGAAGATTAAAAAAAAAAAGATAACTCGGTTGATTAAGAATGTAAGTTGATTTCACTCTTGTAAACTTCCTTTGTTTTTCTTCCACCCTATTCAAACGATCACTTTAACAAAATTCCTGTGTTTTACAATCCTATGTTTTGCAACTATCCTATTCCTACGTTTTTTTTCTATTCCTGTGTTTTAGATTCCTGCATTCCAAAGAGCCCCTAGAGTGACGATCCTTTATTCACAAACACTTGTCACACTAGCCAGACATTCTCGTGTAGTACCATGGCAAAGTTGGTGCACTCGCCGTTAATTGAAAAGGTTCAGAAAACACAACGAAACAAGAACCAGGACACACGGGCAATAACATTACGCAGTACAAGTACGAGGGGACCTCGCGATCGAGTGACAGATCACAACACAAACAAGAGTGCACACGAGCAGCAGAGTATAGCTAGCGGGCGCGGTATGTGTGTATGTACGTAGCTAGGGTGCAGCAAGCCCTGATCGTGCTTCCATCACGGCTTGGCTTCCGGCTCGGGGAAGTGGAACTCGGGGATGGCCGGGATCTCGGGCTTGGGGGGAAGCTCCACCTTGGGGAACGGTGGCAGCTCAGGCTTCGGCGGCAGGTGAACTTCCGGGAACGGGGGCAGCTCCGGCTTCGGTGGCAGCTCGACCTTGGGCAACGGCGGCAGCTCGTGCTCCGGCACCGGAAACTCGGGCACGGCCGGGTGCTCCTCCTCCTCGGGCGCCGCTTCCTCAAGGTGCCTTGCAGCGCTGCTCGTGGCAACGCAAGCGAGCAGAAGTGCAGCGAGGAAGAGAATCTTGGAGTTCTTGGAAACCATGTTGGATGCTGGTGCGTGCGTGTGCAACTCTGTTTGCTGTATGTGTGTGTTCAGATTCGAGAACGCGTGTTTGAGGGATGAGAAGATCTGGATGGAGTGGCGTGGCATTTATAGAGTGCAATCGCGCCATGTGTACGTGAATATGGAGATGAATGGATCTTTTGGAGATGAATGTGTGGCGCTTATTTTATTTAACTTGGGGCTTGCTAGGTGACCTGCATTTTGCGTTTGGTTCAGGGGTGCGCCGGTGATTTGGTTGGAAAAATCGAGTGATCAGAGCATCTGGTTGGTGAGCGCGCTGCGTGCGCCATGTCAAGGGAAGTTGTGGAATTAGTGCGTGCTTGTGTGCTCTTGAACGTGGACTGTCGTCAGATTAGTTCACCTGTTAAGGCTCGGTGGCATGTTCCAGGGAAGCCGAACTCATCAGTCCCCACTTTTGATGGCTGCAAGTTATAAGGTTCTTTGAAACACGGCCAACGGCCCAGGAAAACTGAATGGAATGAACCAGAAAACAAAAAGTTATTCTAATCAGAAGCCTGTCAAGGGAAGTTGTGGAATTGCAGTGCGTGCTTGTGTACTCTTGAACATGGACTGTCGTCAGATTAGTTCACCTGTTAAGGTTCGGTGGCATGTTCCAGGGAAGCCGAGCTCATCAGTCCCCACTTTTGATGGCTGCAAGTTATAAGGTTTCTTTGAAACACGGTGAACGGCCCAGGAAAACTGAATGGAATGAACCAGAAAAAAAAAGTTGTTCTAATCAGAAGCCACATTTTCCTTCAAAGTTAACTTTTAGTTACTATAATGACATTTTAAGTTGTGTGAAATAATGATGTCTTATGAGCAGGTGAGATAGATTACGAGCATCATACACAGTACATGGTACAGAATGGTCAGCACATGGAGACTTTGTTGTCAAATTGATAAGGCACCGAGTTCAGTTCAAGAGTGTCCCAAAAATTTTCAGCCTACACATAACGGGTACAATTAAGACTACTGGATTATCGAAGCAAAGACCTGAAACTATTTCAGAGAACTGCTGTGATGGTATCATCGACACCACTAGACTTGTGATACCGCGAATTTTGCACTACAAGTTTCACTTTCCCGTTGCCACAACCAGCATCGCCATCATACACATGCGGCACCACCACCTCCACACCGGTGAGGACAGCAAAATTCCGAGAACCTAATTCATCGCCCAAGATGCCGGCAATGGGAGTCCTAGTGCGGAAGAACCTCGCAATGCAGAACCTGCCGGAGCCGAGGTTGACAAGCTGAGGATCCTGTATCTCCCGCCATTCTTCAGGTGGCTCAAGTTCCTTCCAAGTGCCCAGTAGCTGTGGTTGGGCGTCCATGGTGGACAGGTCAGCAGCAGCAAACAACCCGTTCTCAGAGAAGCCGAACCAGAGCTTCAGCTCGGGTACATACTCAAACTTGCCACGGAACGGTAGCGTCCACTCACCTTCTTCTCTCCACGTGTAGCTCGCCGTTTCCAGGCGGTAGGTGCCGGCACCCTCCATAGACACGCAGATCTGAGATATGCCTTCAGTAAAACCATAGGAACTGATCTCTGGGCAGCTGTTTGTGTCATGGGAGTAGGGCGGAGGCGGTAGGAGTTTACATGTGTGCCGGGAATTGGAGACGTGGGATAAGGAGCACCTTTTGAAGAGGACAACCTCGAACTGCGCGCTGGCAATGCAGCCCGCCTCCTCCGGCTTGGGGTTTCTGTCCATGACGAGAAAGCTGCCATCAACACCTCCGTCGAGGTCATCGATGAAGGGGCCACCTCTGAGAATGTCTTCCATGTCGGTGCTGGGGATGTAGAGAGAGATGGGCTCCGATTTGGGCTTATGGAGACGGGGCATGGTCACCGCGCAGCAAGAATCTGCTTCCAAGAGGAAGGCGTGCCCTGCCTTGTCCAGGCACATCACCCGGCGATCCGCGACAGGGAGGCAGTGCACCCCTGTGTCCTGCAGATCTGAAGATAAGGCTGCGAAGCTGCTGGCTGGGCGGGGGAGCCGAATCCTCTTCATCCGCTTTAAAGCCGCCGCCGCTGTCGCAACCTGAGCATTGTTCTGACTGGCGTCCATGGTGGAGAGGTCGGCAGGTTTCGTAGTGTTGAAGAATTTGTGGCGCTCCAAGTCGATGCAGCGCAGGGATTGGATTCGGGTGACGCGGTTTTCCATGATGAGATTCAGAAACCGCCGCGGGAGGCCCATCAGCCATTCGATCGTCGGCATCAAAGCGGCTGACCTGAGCAGAGATGGAGAAAGGAAGTGACAGGATGGGCGCCTCGCCGGAGCAAATGGCGGCAGAGGTGGGCGTTGCGGGATTGGGGTGGATTCTAGGTCTGGCCGACGAGATTTTTATAAGGCACTAAAAATATACTGTAATACAAAGACTCGTATGCGTCTGTAATAATACATGAAAAGTCCAGTTCGGAAAAAAAGAAAGCCACATCTCACATGCCAATGCCATAGCCTCTCGAACATCCGTACGTACTTTACACACAGGCTGAAAAATGAAAAGCACAATACAAGAGCAGGAGAACCATATGAACAAAGAACACGACACGATTACACGAGTAACGAACACTTCATGTGCGAGGTAGCCAGTCCGCACTCCACAACACGAACAGAATTCATAGGCACGAGCAGAACCCACGGAGTAGCTCCAGTAGCGCGGCACGCATGCATCGTGCATCATGGTTTCTCCTCCGGCTCCGGGAAGTGGAACTCGGGAATGGCAGGAAACTCTGGCTTCTCCTCCGGCTCCGGGAAGTGGAACTCAGGAATTTCAGGCTTTGGGGGCAGGTCGACCTCTGGGAACGGCGGCAGCTCCGGCTTCGGCGGCAGGTGCACTTCAGGGAACGATGGCAGCTCCTCCGGCTTTGGCGGCAGCTCGTGCTCTGGAAATGGCAGCTCCGGCACTGGAAGGTGAGGCGGGACCTCCTCCCCTTCCTCCTCCTTGAGCGCCGCCTCCTCCAGCCTCCGTGCGGCGCTGCTCATGACGACGCACGACAGCAGCAGCGCGAGGAGGAGCACGAGGGAAGAGTTTCTCAAAGCCATGCCAGATTGAATGCTTGATCTGCGAGTTTGAGCTGGGATCTACAAGTAGGAATCAGGTGATCCGTGGCCTGTGGGACGGGAGGGATGAGGAGCTATGATCTTGTACTTATAGGCTACGAAAATCATCACGCATGTCAGCAACCCCGGCGCCATGGAAGGTTGGTCAGCTGCAGGAGTACTACATAGTTTGGTGCCTGGGGTTGGTGTCCAGAGCGGTGAGTGCTCGCCGGACGATTTGGTTGAGAAAAGAGTCCGGTCACCCTGCATGTTCTGTGCACGACAGGTACAAACTTACACTGTCGTTAGGCCACGACATAGCTTGGTGCCTGGAGTTGGTGTCCGATGAGTGCTCACCGGACGATTTGGTTGAGAAAAGAGTCCGGTCACCGGCCACCCTGCATGTTCTGTACACGACAGGTACAAACTTACACTGTCGTTAGGTCACCAGTTAAGATAAATGACATAAGAGTTAGTACAGGCTTAGACAGGACAGAGGTTTCCTGATCGAGCTATTATTCGAGCAATAAAAGCTAGCATATGTATTCAAGAGCATTGGGTATTCAATATCACACCATTCGATAGGCCATGTGCACATCCAGTTCCTTCAACTGTAGAACAGAAAAAGGACATGCCAGTCTACCAATGAGCTTCACTAGGAATTCGGCCTGCTAAGTAACACCACTACCAGCATAATGAGAAGCGGCCAGCCCAACAATCAACTCAGAACAATAATTCGCGATCTTGACGTAATATATCGATTTGTGTCAAATTCACCAATGACGTAACAAGAAAAAAAAAAAGATGAGCAAAAAGTGGATCTCATGTATGCTCATGCCGAGATCATTCACGAATGGCAACCTCCATGTGGTATCTTGATCTCACTAAGGATTTGCATTGTTTTCCCAACCATAATTGACATTGTCTTTTAGGGATGATTTGTCCATCAATCTGTGCAATTGAACGACAGTTAGAAGCAACAAAGCACCTAAACAGTGATGAAACAAGGTAACACAGAAGAATAAACATAATAACAGAAGAGAATTAAGAACCTCAATTTCACGGACAAGAAACATGAGCAAAAATTCGTCACACAATTTCAATCCCCGACAAGATACATAGCTTGGAGTCAGCTCCACCACTAATCACGCTGTCCCCTTTCCACCAGTCCGCACATAAAACCTGTAATCACCCAAAGGTTGCTGAGTGCCTCATTTTCTTTTCCTCCTGAACTCTTGAAAAGGAAACACCATATAAAAGAATACCTTATCCGTGTGTGAGTCCACAGACGCCAGCGGCCACTGCAACATTAGCAAAATCAAAATTAGATTTCTATGAAATATCTTGGGGATAAAATGATGACGATAACGAGATTATTAGAAAATCAGAATCGTACAGCTGTTCTTAGATCCCACAACATCACTTTTCCATCAAATGAAGATGACACCAAATGAAACCAGGAACTTGGATGCCATTTACAAGCAGTGATCCAGCTTGAGTGAGAAGAGAACTGAAAAACAGGGGCTAGGGTTCCTGTTTGAGGGAAAACATATCAGGTAGTTTGAATGTGGTCCAAGAAAGATAATTAAAAGCATACTTATAATATATTTACCGGGCTTGCGAGGGTCCCATACCCTCAAGACCGGATCTGATCCACCAGCAGCAATCAATGAAGAGCCCTCACCACCACAATCCAAGCAATTCAAGGCCTTCCCACAAAACTGTGGGTTCAGAAATGAAAGTGAAATAAGACATCCAGTTTTGAAAACAGAACATGACAAGTGTATTAGCTTGATAATCAGCTACACTTAACAGTATAAGAGTAATTAGAGACTTTGTTATGCAGACTGAGAAAATCAGTGCTACAATTTGGAGACAACAGCCAATTAGAATAGCAAGTTATACAACTGTCTACCAGTCCTACCACCATGGAGCATAAAAACGCCATATTCTCCGTAACAATGCATATAGAATTTAGGGTTTGTTTTTAAAGATACGTAGATGAAGTTAAACAATAAAGTATGCATTATAAAGATATTTTGTCATACCATATTCCAGGTCTCTTTCACTGTTTGGACATCCCATTGCCGAATAGAATGATCCCAGGATGCTGAATATATCGTTTGCTTATCAGGCCAGGCAACAGCAGTAACACATTGTGTATGTCCCATAAGTGTTGAAGTGGCTAAACCCTGGAGCACAAAATGGAGTACAACAGGAAACACTAGTTTGAATGTGGTCCAAGAACGATAACTGAAAGCACCGCTTATAATATACTTACCGGGCTTGCGAGGGTCCCATACCCTCAAGACAGGATCTGATCCACCAGCAGCAATCAATGAAGAGCCCTCACCACCACAATCCAAGCAATTCAAGGCCTTCCCACAAAACTGTGGGTTCAGAAATGAAAGTGAAATAAGACATCCAGTTTTGAAAACAGAACATGACAAGTGTATTAGCTTGATAATCAGCTACACTTAACAGTATAAGAGTAATTAGAGACTTTGTTATGCAGACTGAGAAAATCAGTGCTACAATTTGGAGACTATAGCAAACTATACCATTGTCTACCAGTCCTACCACCATGGAGCACAAAAACGCCATATTCTCCGTACCAATGCATATAGAATTTAGGATTCGTTTATTTGAGACAAATATATGAAGTTAAATAACAAAGTATGTATTGTAAAGATTTTTTTTCCGTACCATATTCCACGTCTCTTTCACTGTTTGGACATCCCATTGCCGAATGGAATGATCCCAGGATGCTGAATATATCGTTTGCTGATCAGGCCAGGCAACAGCAGTAACACATTGTGTATGTCCCAGAAGTGTTGAAGTGGCTAAACCCTGGAGCACAAAATTGAGTACAACAGGAAACAAATTGTGAGAATAGTGGGGAACTATCACAACTTCCTGACCAGGGGGAAAAATCACTAGCCGGAAGTGCTATCCTTCCATCCAAACGCACTAAATATATCATAGCATAAAAATTGATAACCAAAAACTACTCAGTCTCAATATGATGAATGGGGTCAAGATCTAGTCCACAGGCAATGGAATGGACAAAATTAGCCGTGAACAGAAATCAAATCATTTTGCAGCTGAGCATTCATAAATATCTCTAGGTCCAACAAACGGAGGAGGAACACTAATACCAAATAAACTGCAAAATGCTTAGCTTCCTAACTCAATCAATCAAATGTAGCATGCACGTTGTGCAGCCTTTGCACCTTGACTACATGACCCAGGAGTTCAGATTAGAGTGTAACAAATTACCTCTAATTGAGACTCTTCAGCTCCAGATGAGTCAGTCCTTCTCTTCTTTAATGAAACAGCATCACCATCTTCTTCAGATCCTTCAATGGCCCACAGCTTGATGGTGCTGTCCCAGGAACCAGAACATAGCTAGTTACCCAAATAAGAAGTCAGAAGGAACCATGGATATATAAGTAAACATAGCAATAGCAATGTTGCAGAAGAATTGATATATGGGTCAATACCATTTCTTTGGAAGGGTCCACAGCAACACTTTGAACAGATGACGTGTGCCCACGAAGGATCTTGTACGCCCCGATTCGCTTTGGGTAGTCCTTACTGATTGATGTCTCAGACTTCAGAAGTGGAAAGAATAGTAAGGATATAAATAACATTTCTGACAAAATAAACTAGACTTGAAAAGAAAAGCAGAAAAAAAAAGGATGCTTTTACCTTGAATAGGCGCAATGAGCGATCCTTTGAGCCAGTCACTGCATGCAAAGTGCCCTCAGTTTCAACTCCTGGAATAACATTATTCGTGTCAGTCGTTTAACAGACTATACGTGACAATCGAGCAGAAATAAGTGTAGAAGAGATGTCATCATAACATTAATCATAAAATATTAATCATTTTGAACACCTGACCTTTATTGATGAATCTAGTAGAAGTAATTGCACCGCCGTGTCCCTCCAGAATGTGTGTACAAGCTCCATCTTTCCATATTCTAAGTAATAAATGAGAGTAAGATATACAGCTTTCTTTGAAACACATTTGGCACCTGTATGTGTGCTCTTTACTACCAGGGCAAAACAAAAGGGTAGAGTTCTGAATGATGCATACCTTGCAAGACCATCATAGCAACCTGTTAATATGAAACTGCGAAAAGATGAGTAGTTTAGCCATGGTGGAAGTTGCACGAAAGATATAATAAGTGTTTTATATCTGGTAAAAAAATGTCACTATGTATAGGCGCATCATTCCTCAGTTTTCCTTTCATCATAGAGGAGAGGTATTCTATTTTATCGGTCGTAGGATTTTGAGACGATGACTAGACCTTCCTAGGTGCTACTTCCAGAATACCCCTTGTTTGTGTTCATTGATTATAGTCCACTACAGCTGAAAATGGATAGCTAGGGAGACAGGCAAATTCAGCATATGGCTAAGAAGACAGATTAAATAAGATATTTTCTCATCCTATTAACAGGTTTTAAATAAGATAGTCCACTAACAGGTTTGCAGTTGCATACCTCCGGTTTGATCCATCAACCGCACTGACCCAGTCATCGTGGGGGCAGGGCTCCTCCTGCTTCCTTGGCGCCACAGCTTTCACATACTCAAGCTCAAGCACCCTCTCCTATAAAAACGCTCACACCCAACCCTCGCATAATTCACAACCAAATCCTGCCACAACAACACCTCGAAGGTGGAAAACACAAGCTTCCAACTGAAATTCGTACCGCAGATATGCCTTTTGCGTTGAGGAACTGCTGGAGTGGCATTCGCACGAGCTCGCCGTCTACGAGGAAGTCGAAGGGCTGCGGCTGGTGGTCCGGCTCGTCTGCGAAACAGAACCAAGAATTAGAAATCCCCCGGGCTGCCCCTACTCTATCGAGAGCTGAGACTGGGCTGGGATGTTCAGGGCGCTCACCGGCGGCGAGGAGGCTGTTGACAATCTCGGAGAGTCCCATGCGGGAGAGGTCGGCGGGGACCGCGAGGCAACTTCGTGATGAAGCGCACGCGCACCTGGTGCGACATGTCGGAGGCCCCGTCGGCGTCCATGGCGGCGGCGGCAGGCGGGAGCAGAGGGAGGCGGCGGCAGGCGGGGAGCACAGGGTGGCTGGCGTGGCGGCGGCGGGAAGGGGGTTCGAATGGTGGGGTTTATTTGGTTAGGGTTCCGGGATCTGTGGACCCCTGGCTTCAGCGAGAGAGAGGGTGCCGAGGAAGAAAACCATGTTGCAGAAAACCCCTTCAAATGTGCAGCGAGTTCGTGTCGGGCCTCCGTGTCAATTTGTCATTCAGTCGGGCTCGGCCGGATGTGAAAGTTATTGGGCCATTCAGATAGACAATGTTTCTCCGCAGTACGAATTTTCTTGGGCATTTTCCTCAGGAGTCAGGCCAGGAAATCCTAACCCAGGAATGGCCCGATAACTTTCACTCCTAGGATTTCTTGGGCATTTTCCTCAGGAGTCAGGCAGGGAAATGATTGGTTCCCTGGAGCCGAGCGCGGTCCAGATCCTGCTTTGCTCTGGTGGGGGGCTCTGCTTGCACCTGCAAGCAAGATCGCTGCACCATATTCTTGATTCACTGTACAACTTAGCAGGAGTGTTCATGGCTGGTCCAGTCCTTGTGGGTGTGGCCTTGTGGGAGGCTGGGCGCTATCGCAGGTTACTGCATGTAGCAGTGTGCTCTGGAAAGCACCAGGTCCGGCCGTCCCAAGCGATGCAATGTTGTGCAGTGGAGCATATCCCCGATCGGTACCACATTAATCAGAGAGTTTATTCTACCAACCTCGGAGGCGCGCCTCTTCACTGTCACATGCTAACGAGCAGGAAAGAAACTATGGTTTAGATCTGTACCTCGCTCGTATTCCCACTTTTTACCTGAGTACCTGTAGTTCATTCCGGAGATGGATGTTGCTGCTAAATGGCGAAGCATGCAAACATTATCTAAGAAAATGGCGAAGCAAAAGAAAGCACCCAAGGCTGCAGCTGAGGGAACGGCGATGCGAAGTGACTGCCGACCGTGTAATCAGCTCCACGCCTGCCTCACTGTCACTGGATAACAAAATGGCAAGGGGTGTAATCAGCTCCACGCCTGCATCCGTCCCGTTCAGAACGTGGTCTTGACTCTTGCTTCAGAGTGTCTAGAAACTAGGCGACTGTTGTCAGCACTTGTCACGCGGTTACCGTTAAACTGAATTGATCCTCCTCGGACCCTGGCCGTCAGTCAGTCAGTCAGTCAGGCAGCAAATAAACTGTTCATGCGCTGGATAGAGAGACAACAGATCGAATCAAAATATACGAGGTCGCCCACCTGCCGCACGCACGCGCACGCGACCCACCACTCGATCATCTGTTTTCTGATGATCTACCAGCTCGTGCACACTGACAACCTGCTTTGATTTTACTAACGGACTTGCGCAGTGTGTAACCCCACTGAACCACCAGACACAAGCAGGAGTCCAATCGCATCGCACTCATACTACTGGCAATCGATGCTCAACTTCGCAACATCTTTTCGTTCTTGTGTTCGAGTACGTGGTAGAAAATAAAAAAATCAAGCTGCATCTCGCGTTGTCCGGATGGGGCCGCGGAACATGAGTGACACGATGCAATGATTCGCAGTCCACTAGAATAGCAGAGCTTTTAGCTGCAGCCTGCAGCGGGCATATATTCCCGTAGGTCGATCGGGTCAGGTCGCCCACAACGGCGGCGCTGCCTTGCCGCCAGGCCACCAACCAATGAACAAAAGCCTGCGATGGAGTTGGAGAATCTCATCTCGTCCCTTCTCGGGGTCAAAGGGCACGCCCGCGAGCTGGTGATCGTACATGGTACTCCGATCCGTCAGTGATTGGTTCATCATGTCAAGTTCGAACTTCGAAACGGAGGTGGTAAGCGATCATCATCAGATCATCACCGAGCTAGCGAGGGGCCTTGCAGGGCCTCCTGGCTCTACCCGGAGCCTCACGCAAGCACGCCACGGCGAAGGCGCGTCGTCATGGCGTGGTGGACGTCGCCGGCCGTTACAGCTTTCACCACCCCTTCTGCGCCTTCATCGCGCGCAAGTGCCAAACCTGACGGTGTCCGCTTGCGAGTGCGTTCGTGTCGAGACTTGACGCTGCAAACGTATGTTACGTATGCACTGTCGGGGACGTGAACCTTGACAACCACTGGTTCCGGTTTCACCGCATCTTGGTGGAGAGTTTTGGGGTGAGGTACATTTGTGACTGCTGCTGCTTCATGATCAGTTCATTTGTCATCCCCGCGCGAACTTGTTATGCTCCAAGAAGATCAGTTGAGGCTGGCGCGGGCTTTCTCGGTGCGGCGTAATACGGAGTAACGTGGGAGTGGCGGAGTGCTGCATGAGGGCAACATTCACTACCGGACCCAACACCGGTGATGTGAAATAATTGTTGATGTGTTGTTTTCTAGGCAAGCGTTCGTTCGATTCGTCATTTATGTGTGTTGAAATGAAAAAAAAAAGAGGTTCAACTAGGAAGTAGGAAGGAACAGTTTTCAAGTAGTTATAAAACCAAGGGACCATGTCCAAGAGAGTAAAATTGTTACTCCCTTGCACAAAGAGTCAATTAGTTTGACACCAAAAATTTGTCACAGAAGTAAGTAATGTTTTACCAATCACGGCCAACTAATAAGAGCAACTCACGTTGCGACCCATCTTCTCCGCTCGCCCGTTGTCCTCCCAACCACTCGCCCTCTTCCCCTCCTCCACTCGGCAAATCTCGACCGACTTTGATGCTTGGCGGTGGCGGCGATCTACTCAGTGGCGTTGACAATTCTCGCGATGGCAGTGGCGATCTGCGCAACAGTCATTGGATGTATGACCCCGCCCCCTCCTCTCCCTCCCATCCCCATCCCCATCAGTCCCCTCTCCTATTAGATGTTGTACATGGCGGAAGGGGATGAGGAGTAGGTTGCGCTTCTCTGATCGGAGGTGGCATGTTGCGCCGACGCGGGCGATTTTGCGTCATCTGATGGGACCGAGCTAGCAAGTCGCAGGAGTATTAGAAGGCGTTGATGCGTTCAGGATACAGAGAAAAGGCAGAGTTAGAGTTCACGCCTGGTTATGGTGAAGAAGCCGCCAACCGTACCTTCCGATGCCGAGGTAAGTACATAGTCATTTCCCAACTCAAACACTGAAGCTCTCTTTCTTACATTACACTTTGAAATGTTTCAACTCTAAACTAGTGCTCCTTCCGTCTCAAAATAATTGGCAGTCCAATTTGATGAGAGTTAAACATTCCTATATTTGGCCATGATTCCTATATATTCGTGTGGTTTAATAATATGAGATTTTTGTTTTTAGATTCACCATGAGAAAAAAAATATAACATATACTTTCCTGGTGAACCAGTCTTGGTTTCAATCCTAGTGGTGCGTATGGTTTAATTTGATACTAGGTTCGCTGGCATATCCTCAGTCAGAGTCATTTATCACACATACCGTAATACTCGTAGAAACGGTAGAAACGCCAGGTTATAAAGGCTGGAATTAAAAAAGCGTTGAAAATTCTCTTGAAATAGCTGTATAGATCGTAGCCTTCCAATGCCCATATTCCTTTAAGTTTTTAATAATGCTAGATACTACTCACAAAAAGATGCAATAAAGATGAACCAGGACATTCCATGAGAAAGGAAATTCCCTGAGAAAACAGGAGCATAGCAAACCCAGAACCAGGACACTTGCAAAGTTCCATGCACAAAAAGTGAACTAATCTCCACGCAGACGAGATATGCTGGAATTTTGCGCCTTGCGGTGGCAGGAAGGAGAACAGGGGAACCTGCAAAAGGAAGCAAAGCAACGCAGGTGGGTGCGGGCGGCTCAGCCCAGTCTCCGAGAGGTCACAGCCGTTGATGCGAATAAAAAGGACGAGTTAGCAGTAAAAATTCCGTCAGGCGCGTCGAAAATCCACGCGCTCCCCACCTCGCTGGTCGCACGCTCCTCTTCCTCCTCCTGCTGCTCTTGTCCTGGAGTGGACACCACTCTCTCACTCACTAGCTCATCTCTGACTCTTTGAGGAACAAACAACCAAGCCAGAGAACAGCTAGCCACCACCACCTTGGAGAACACATCTTCTCTCTTCTCTCGCTCCCACGAATCTCTCTCTGTAGCTCGAGTTTGTGCTCGCAGCAGTTTCGTGGGTTCGTCTTCTTGAAAGGCGGCCGGCAGTGTGGTGAATCATGGAGGTGCTGGTGGTGGCGGTGGTGCTTCTCCTTTCATCCAACCTCGCCGCGTCACGTGAGTTCTCCGTTCTTTTTCTAATCATTCCTCTTTCTTCGTCGTCTTGTTCAGATTGTGCAGAGTTTGTCTAAATAATGGCTGCAGAATGTTCTTCCTCTTTGTTGTTTGTGGAGCCTCATGTTTGGAAGATCATAAAAGTTGTTTTGCAGAGCTTCTTTGTTCTGTTCCTCGTCTTCGTCTTCTCTCTTCCGCTTGATTTTGTTAGCAAGATCATACAAGTTGTGTAGACCTGAGACCTCCCAAGCTGTGTTTTTTTTTTCCTTCTTGTGTTTGGAACAGCCCTGTTTTAGAGGAGGAAACCGGCAGCCGGCCATTATATCTAAGATGCACTGTTCTTGCCCTGAATTCCTTGTAGATTTCATTTCTCTAGAGGCCAAAGATGATTTCATTTCTCTAGATGTACTGTTTGAAGAAAATTGTTCAAGACAGAAAGGAGAGAAGAGGGAATTTCATCCTCTTTCCTCAAAAAGAACATCTTTATGCTTTTGTTGTTAAACTTACTAGCACCTAAATTGACATAAAAAGCTGCTATAAACATTCCGTTGGACTACTAATGATGGCAAAGTTTTCCTTCTCCTTTCTTTCTGTGCAAACCTCACTCTATCTGTTTGCTTTTGTCACTCACACTCGCAAGCAGTCCTTGTCTTGGACCGGCTTATTCGGTGACTAGACATCAAGAAACGGCCCCAGAAAACCCGCCGTTTCCTGCGGTGCGGTTCTTGCGTTCCCTTCGGTTTCAATCTCCGCTGATGGATCTCTCTGCTCCTGCGTGTCCCGAGCAGAATGGTGCGTGTGCAGGTCGGACGCGCCCCAGGCCGCGCTGCAGAAGACCATCGACTACGCCTGCGGCGCCGGGGCGGAATGCAACTCCATCCATGAGACCGGGCCGTGCTACAACCCCAACACCGTCGTCGCGCACTGCTCCTGGGCGGCCAACAGCTACTACCAGAACAACAAGGCCAGGGGCGCCACCTGCGACTTCACCGGCACCGCAACCCTCAGCACCAGTTTTTCTAATCATTCCTCTTTCTTCGTCGTCTTGTTCAGATTGTGCAGAGTTTGTCTAAATAATGGCTGCAGAATGTTCTTCCTCTTTGTTGTTTGTGGAGCCTCATGTTTGGAAGATCATAAAAGTTGTTTTGCAGAGCTTCTTTGTTCTGTTCCTCGTCTTCGTCTTCTCTCTTCCGCTTGATTTTGTTAGCAAGATCATACAAGTTGTGTAGACCTGAGACCTCCCAAGCTGTGTTTTTTTTTTCCTTCTTGTGTTTGGAACAGCCCTGTTTTAGAGGAGGAAACCGGCAGCCGGCCATTATATCTAAGATGCACTGTTCTTGCCCTGAATTCCTTGTAGATTTCATTTCTCTAGAGGCCAAAGATGATTTCATTTCTCTAGATGTACTGTTTGAAGAAAATTGTTCAAGACAGAAAGGAGAGAAGAGGGAATTTCATCCTCTTTCCTCAAAAAGAACATCTTTATGCTTTTGTTGTTAAACTTACTAGCACCTAAATTGACATAAAAAGCTGCTATAAACATTCCGTTGGACTACTAATGATGGCAAAGTTTTCCTTCTCCTTTCTTTCTGTGCAAACCTCACTCTATCTGTTTGCTTTTGTCACTCACACTCGCAAGCAGTCCTTGTCTTGGACCGGCTTATTCGGTGACTAGACATCAAGAAACGGCCCCAGAAAACCCGCCGTTTCCTGCGGTGCGGTTCTTGCGTTCCCTTCGGTTTCAATCTCCGCTGATGGATCTCTCTGCTCCTGCGTGTCCCGAGCAGAATGGTGCGTGTGCAGGTCGGACGCGCCCCAGGCCGCGCTGCAGAAGACCATCGACTACGCCTGCGGCGCCGGGGCGGAATGCAACTCCATCCATGAGACCGGGCCGTGCTACAACCCCAACACCGTCGTCGCGCACTGCTCCTGGGCGGCCAACAGCTACTACCAGAACAACAAGGCCAGGGGCGCCACCTGCGACTTCACCGGCACCGCAACCCTCAGCACCAGCGACCCAAGTAATGACCCTCTCACTCACGTGATCATTGTTTAGAATTCAGATTACTCTTGCATTCCCGTTACGGTTAAGACTTAAAAAAGGATCACAGTATGATTGCAAGTTTGCACTGTTCTTAGTATATTGCAGGACTAGAAATGTGAAGAAATGACTGCAAGTTTTAGTTTTCTCTGGCATCCGTAGAATATATTTCAAGATTCTGAGCTTTTGTGCTGGTGCCACACCTTAATTCCACTTTTGCTGTAGAAGATATGGAAATCTGGTATTCTGATTTCTGGGCACCATTTAGTTTAGTCATCACTTAGTGCAAGCAAAGCTGTCCTGGTGCATCAGCCAGCTTGATGGAATCAGATTCTGTAGAGGCACTGGAAGAGGATGGTTCTGTGGACTTAATTTAGTAGGGTAGAAACTTCCGGATAAAAAGAACTTTGGCAAAATTCAAAGCTACTGCGTTGTGCCTAATATTCTTTGGGTATCGGCTGGCAGGAATTGACATGTGCATATGAAATTGGTTTTATGTCTAGTTTGACAACATTTTTTTTTCAAATACTTCAATCAGAGGTATAGGTGTGCCCAGTATGAACTTAATGTTCCATCATTTTCAGATTATTCTGGCTTGTGATGTTACTCATCTAACCACACTATTTGTGGCATACTTGTGTCTTACGTGGTCTTTATTCTCTATCACTTTCAGGTTCTTCTGGCTGCTCTTACCCCACAAGTGCAAGGTACTACATTATGAACTTCACTTGAATTAAATGTGTGCCACTATGAACTTGTTGACGGTTGTTGTTTCAAATTGTGCACTTTGGAAACTGGTACTCAATGAAAATTTATGCATCATGTTGAATGAATCTGAAGGTGTACTCTTTAGACTGCAATTGCTTGCATTGAGTTTGATTAATCCTTTTCCAAACTAGGAACCCTGGAACAGGGAAACTTCGATAGTACACATCAGTTGCTTCATTGGAAACATCCAAATCTGTACATGAAGCTATGAATTTTCAGACTTGCACTGCCATATACTCTAGTGGTGCCCTCCAAACTTGTTCTCATATATCCTGCCAGCAGCTTCATAAATCTGATCATGCATACAACAGTGGGGTTGCGCATTACTTTTGAATCAACATTACGACACTAATAACAGCATTGGCTTCCTGAAACAGTGCTGCTGGAACGATGACCCCTACCACTGGAGGCACAATGGGAGGGACTCCAGGAACAGGAACCTTCACGCCCGGTGTCGGCACCGGCACAGGCACAACCACCGGCACCGGCACCGGCACAACCACTGGCACCGGCATGGGAACAGGCACAGGCATGGGAACAGGGGCGACTGGAAGCGGACTGGGCAGCCTAGGACCAACAGGCACCGGCATGGACACTGCCGCGGCGGGATTGCTCCCAAGGGCCGGGCTGGCTGCCACCTTCCTCGCCGTGCTCCTCTGCACCATCGCGTTCGCATGATGTTCGACCTTGGAAACAAAGAACCTACTGCTCCTAGAGACAGTAAGAGCAACCCTTGTGGTAAGCTTGTTTCAGGGAAAGAAATGGAGAGAAAAAAAAACTAGTCCATCTCTGAAGGGGTGTCATCCATCCGAAAATCCACTATCGCCTGCTTCTTGTTTGGTGCCCGTGGGTTCTTGTGTGGGGTGCGTTTATGCCTGCCTGTACTCTGTAATTTGGTAGGAAGGCTGTATCTGTCTCGCAAGGACCCCTGTCTATCTTTTTCTGTTTGTCGATCTTGTAAATCTAGGGAAGCCAGTACTGCTACTAGAGGTTAGATCAAGGTTGGTTGGAACGAGAATGCTGTTGGGACAATGCCGTGGTGTCATGGTGTGCCTCTCTGTCAACTTGCATTATCATCAGCTTCTTCTTCCCTGTCGGTGGTTCAGATTTTCAGCGTGGCTCCGATAATGAGGGCGTGAGAGTGGGTTGGTACGTCTTCCTAGTAGCATTATATATTTCCAATCTCTTCGGATCCGCAGCCCTCGTACGCGTTCTCGAGGTGGAGTAGCAGTCTTTATTTCTTTGTTTCGAGATTGATCTGTTGGTGCAGATGGAAGTCCCATGAACGATGCATCGGTTGGTCTTGTCACGGCGTGTTGCGTGGTCTAAAGCACGGATCTGCCGTAGCGGATACTGTGCTCGCCTGTGCGCGCGCACTCGCGAGGTGCGCGTTCCCCGCGGACGAGGGACGGGAGCAGGGCCGTTGCCACAAGCACGGAGGGCGTCCCGACTCCAGCTAAGCCCAACGAATGATGCCATGATGGTGCGGCCTGCGGCGTCAGTCCAGTCATCCGTGGCGAGCTGTACAGAGCGTGGCGCACGATCATGGCAGGCGCGGGCCCTGGGGATTGGGCACT